>VZRZ01007072.1:996264-1059498 GCA_013398175.1 Climacteris rufus
CGGCGGGGGCGCGGGGCGCGGGGCGGCGCGGAAGGGGAGCCCATCGGGGCGCCCATCGGGGAGCCCATCGGGGCGCCCATCGGGGAGCCCATCGGGGCGCCGGGGCCGCCAGGGCAGCGCGGAGCCCCCGCGGCCCACGGTGGGCAGGGGATCAGCCCGGGACTCTGCGACACCTGAGCGCCCCGACGGGCTCCGAGGCCACAGCATCGCTCCCGGCAGGTTTCTTTACTCCCTAATATCCTAAGAGCCTTTCCATTAGGCATCCTCACTGCCTGGGCTGCTGTTCATTCTTCGGGACGCCTGGTGAGGAATTTATAAATTAGGTGTAGCACCAGGTCCGGGGAGAGGGAAGAAGTAAGGGAGCTATTCGTTCCTTTAAGAAGACCAACCTTAGTTTTATGCCTAGTAAATAATATTTTATTGCCTTTGGTTTACTGTGGCATTTCAATTATCCCCTTTAGGAGTCTGCAAACTGCGTAGGTTAAAGGTCATTTCTCAAATCACTAGAATTAGTAAAGAATAGCAGAAAACTGTAAAAAGGGGAGGAGCTGCGCAGTAAAACAAGAAAGATCGCCTGGAATAAACTAATAAAGAGCCCCGAGCTGTTTACCTCTCGCATTTGTATTCCCGAATGATGTTTATCATCGTGTAATTGCATAATGTCATCGGGCACAAGAAAACGCCAAGCCCGGGACGATCCGCACGGGCAGGGCTGTGAGCGGCAGTCTGGCAATGAGCGAAGCCAACACCAGATCGTTTTCCTTGCCGGGATTCCTAGTCGTCGCTTTTTAAAAGAAAACTGAACAGGGAATTTATAAATCACGGGCAAAATTTCAAGCTATGGCGCATAGAAGTGGAAATAAAGGGCAGAAATCCAAACATCCTGCAAGGCTTTAAGAATTTTAATTTCTCCTCACTATTTAAAACAGCTGGGTGAAGCTAGAGGGGGCAGGAGAGAGAAGTATTGACAATGTTACAGGCATTCATGTTGCCCAAGGTTTTGTTTTCCAGATTTGTTAGCAATGGAGCTCTAAAGGTAACCAGACAGTTGTTCTGACACTTTACTGCCAACGTTGAAGTGTTTTCTGGAGAAAAAAATAAATTCTCAGAGTAATGCCATAGGAAGTGTGACAATATAATTGAACACCCAAACAGCAGAACCCCATAAAGCAGCACTGCAGGATTTTAGAGATCTAGGTCTGTTAGAGCTCTACAATTCTCTGTAGGACAGAAGTAAATGATGTCTGGTCTTTTCGATATGTTTCTGCCATTTTTCTGCAGTGTAACGAGTTTTAACAAAGGAGTGGTCACATCAAAACCTTGCACGCGTGTGTTTGTTGGAACATGTGGTGCTGTGTGATTTATCTTTCCACCTTGGCCCATGGCAGGGTTTTTGTCAGGAAGAACCCTTTTGGGAAACAGAATTTTCAAGGAAAGGAGGTGTTTTTCTTTAGGTCTTTTTAGTTCATTATGGAATTTGAGTATGTAATGTAGGAATTTTGACACATATCGCACTGAACCATAGTGAAGATACAGCCCATCTGCAGCTGTTTTGATGTTACAGTAACCCCACTGTAGCTGCACATGGGCTTTTTTTAGGTGAGGGTCATACCGTGATGAGCATTTGACAGAGCAAAGATGTGTCACTTTGAAAGTGTAACCTGCACTCTGCCCTCTAGACCATGTTACTCCAGGGATGACTTTTTATTTTAAGCTCCAAGGGATTTAGATGTAACTGCCTTGAAATCATGTATGTACTTTCCTAAGGCTGTTTCCTTTCCCTAAGCATGCTGTTGCTTTTATTCTACAGACCACCCTGTCATCCAAAAGATGGCTAAACTACAAAAGGAATGCCAAAGATGATGATTTTTTGCCAAATCTTGCAATAATTGTTATTTTCCTAATCCTCATCCAGTAGAAGCAAGAAATAGCACAGGAAACTCTCTTTTTAAAATAATAATTTCTAGTTTGCCTAAATTCTGAACAGACTTTGGCAAGTTGACTAGAAGACAAAGAAAAGACTGAGGATGTCCATGTATGGATGTACCCCCCACCCTGTTCCCTTCCCATCTCTCAAATCCCAAATTCATGATGTTGAAAGAAGCCAGGATATTTGGGAGCAGCAATAAACCACTAGAGAGGAAGAAACAGAATCTAGATTAGCATTCATCTTTACCAGATGAAGACGTTTTAGATGCAGTGAGATGCAAATAAAAGGCAGCAGGCAAGAGAGGAAAGTTTACAGGGTAATGAAGTGTTATCAATTCAGGTGAATACACCAATCTACAAACCTGCAAAGCCTGTAGAAAAAAATATACCACTTTAAATTGATGATAACTATCCCAATTTGTTATTACTAGTAATGAACTGCATAGCAAATAGCCCCCATTTATCTGCATTATCAGCTGGAGAAAGCAAGCTATGGACTCATTTATCATGTGCAAAACACAGGTGGGTTCTTTTCATTCCCTTCTTCTGAGGTCTAATAAACCTTACTGCCACTGCAGAAACCACAGCCCAGGTACAGAACAAGCATGTGCTGGGTCATAGAGGAAAATAAAGAGATGAGAAAATAATCTACAAGAAAGAGAAGTAACTCTAAAAGCGATTGAACCAGGATGCCAGCTGGATGCACATCTATTGCAGCATGGGGCTCCACTGCCATGAGCTCAGCCAGGTGGAAGATGGTCAAAAAATGCCCCCTCACAAGAGCAGGGAAGGCTGTTTTGGTGCCCCACAGCAATGGCCATTTTACGGTTCTGGGAGACCGGTGCCACAGGCAGCAGCTTGTGCCTGGCCCTGGCTCTGGCTCACTGAGCTCAGAGAGTTGAGGAGCAGGTGCTGATGCCGGTGAAGGTGGCTGAAGGTGTTTAAGGAGGACATGGATCCCCTACAGCCAATAGAATAGGGGAAAGTTGCCTGCACCTCTGGAGTTAGGGACACCATGGAAGGGTTCTGACATTTTCTGGTTTTATCTCTGGAATAGTAAGGCTGTTGAAGGTAATTATCAAAGGGATAAATGTACACCCTAGAAGCATGTGCTGTTTTCTCCCCTGTTCTGCCTCTCTCTGGGGCATGTGTCTCTCTCCTCACACCTTGTACCTTTGTCTGTGTGTGGGTCTTATCTCGGTGATACCTCCTCGCCCGTCCGCATCGCAGCCATCCCCCTGCTGCCACCATATGTCATTGGAATGTTTCAAGTAGTGAGTCTGGTTTACTTAAAGAATAGTGCTTTTAGAGGAATAATACTTTGCTTTGTTTCCATTAGGACCTTAAAAAAAACGTTTATGGGAGGAAAAATAAACAATCCCACCACCACTCCTTAACAACAGAGTACTTACCCTCTCCTAATGCTACCAGTTCCTTCTTTCACTGAGGCCAAAGGCACCTCCCATAAACTCTGGAGGGCTCTTACACATTTCTTGTGAGAGCCCTGAACATAACTCTCCCCAATACACACACGCAAAGGCACACAGAGACTTCATTTTCCACAGATGACCAGGCAGGGAGTTTGGTCACACCAGCTACAGCCCAGCGCAGGGTTCCAGTTTTTCCTCAGAGAGCTGCAGAATAGGTGGGACATGGGAGGCCACAGATGCAGAGAGGGTCAGCACAGGAGAGAATGGGGAAAGGACAGCACGAGGCTCTTCCACAGCCCACCTGTCTCCCTCACAGGGAACAGCCAGTCCTGCTCTTGCTCTCGGGTCTCTGCCTCGGGGCTGTGCTTCAGGTCCCCAAGTGCAGCAGCAAAGATTGAGAGGAGCAGCCCAGTAGGAGCTGTAGAGGTGAGGGATCCCACTGTGGGATCTCTGCTCTTGGAACACACACCCCTGGGAGCAGACTGATGCTGGGCTCTGTTTACGCTGCTGTGCACCCCAGCAGTCCAAGACATGGTTTGGGGCTGTGAGGGTGACACATCCCCACCCTCCCTGCACTTTAAGAGGTCATACTCCTGCCTTAGGAAGCTGTTGAATCCTTTTTTGTGCCTGGCACATTTTCACGTGTGATCGCTGTGCCAGACTCATGAGCCACAGGCAATGAAGATTCTCAGGAGATTTTACTGATGGCAAACGAGAAGATCATGCATTGGGAAGAAGAGAGGAAAGGGCACCTGAGGCTTCCTATAAGCACGGACCAGTCTGACACACACTCTGACATGGTCACAACCGTGGGTCGTTGCCTGGGGCCACACCCGCTCCTGAATAGCACTACTTACCGCTGAGAAGATTAGAAGATTAGGCTGGAGTTTATAACTGTAGCAATATTAGATCCTTAGATTCTGCATAGCTCAAGGAGGAATGTAGGTGGATGTTGTCTGAAGCTCTCACCTGAAATATCTCTAAGGGTTTCTTTAGAATATGTACACACACATGTCATCAGTAAAGTGTGTTTAAGAGTGAGAGGAGGGAGCTTGGTTAGCCCCTATTTGACACTTATCTTAAAGACTACTTAGCTAATTCATCATTTCCTTAGGACTAAAGATATGTCATAACAGCTAAGCCAATGTGTATTTGTCCATGAGTGCTTAAAGCCAATATAATTCTGAAGATAACTATTAATCTAGGCACCATGAGCAAAACTTCTGATAAATTTAACCCTATCTTTCAAACTCCATAGTTGTCTGTCAATTGACCTTCATTCTTGCCAGTTTATTTAGAACAGCATTATTTTAAAACTCATTTAAAAAGATATTCAAGGTTGAGATTAATCTTGAACTCTTAATTTTAAGTATTTGATTAGGCAAACTTTGTGACTTGTTGCCCTGGTTATATTATTGTGTTTAATTTTTCTTTATCAAGGTTCCATTTTATCTCTACATTCTTTTCCTCAATTTAAATAAAAAATGGGAAGACTTTTGAAAATGGCACTGACAGTGTCAATGTCTGCCCACAATGAAGAACACAAGGATACACTGACAGCACAGCCATGGGACCAAGCTGAGGAATATGTACTAAGATTTTATACAGAATAGGTGTAATGGGCATGTGGCACTTGGTTCTCCTGCTAAAATCAATAACTTGAAAAGCTGGAAATTGATTTATTATGAACCATCTCTCATTCTCTTCTTCTGTTTAGAGCCTGTAGACTGTCACTTTTTGAGAAGTGACCTGACAAAACATGTTTTTAGTACAATCTTGGGAGAAAGAAGGAACACTGTGGTGGAAAGTGTATTGTGCTTCCAGGCAGGACCTATCAACACAGTGGTTGAGGGCTCCTGCAGTAAGGCCTCTGCTGTGCCGTGGTGCCAAAGGCCACAGTGTGTGGCTGTGTGACTCCTCTTGTTCTGCTGCTTCATCCAAAGGCAGGGAAACACCACCCCAGCAGCTCCTGGAGCTGGCAGTGCCACAGGGATGGGAGATGATCTTCTGTTCCTTATAATGGTACAGAACACAGTAAGCATTTGCATCAAGCAGCTGTATTTTTGCTTCTGGGAGAGCATGACAGGTACTCATTACTGCCCAGTGTGATGGTAATTGCCCAGCCCTGCCTTGCTGGCACCTGTCCTGGTCGCTGCTTTTCTGCCACCCAGGCAGTGATAACCTATAATTCAAAGCATAGTGGTGACTCCATGATTCCACTTTTAACAAATTAGCCAAGCAAAAGAACAGCTACAGGAGTAGGCACTTAATTGCTTGATAATAGTCATTGCACTTGAGTTTATCTAATAGTCTTTATTACAGGTTGCCAAATTTGCATTTTTTCCTCATTTAATCAGTTGTTTTGCTAGTATTTTCATAAAATACTTCCTTCCAGATTGTCTGAAGCTTACAGGGAAACTTACCCAGCAGAGGTGGATGTATTGGTTCATCTGCTGCTGGTTGTACTGAACTTCAGAGCAAAACCAAACCTCATTCCTTTCTGTAAGGTTTTATACAGAACATTTATTGCATTTTCATGATCAGTTGGGTGTATTTCTATGGAATGATGGAAATGCTTGAGGGTAATACCTTGTCCTGTGACCTCTTTTTTTTTCTGCTTTTTTTTTTCTTTTTTTTTTTTTGCTTTTTTTTTTTGCTTTTTTCGTCAATATGGTCTTAAGTTGTGAGGGCTGCGTTTCTTCAGTATTTCACAACATCAGCTTATATTGATCTGTAAATTATTCCAAAGGCTTTCAGTACTTTTTTTTAAACTTCTCTGCATCAAAAAGGTGCTTTAGTTGTAAGTCCCAGCTTGACTCTGTAAAAGGAGCATAGAATAGACATTGTAAAAGTCACTTAAATAGTTAAATGTGTGTCACAGCAGGGCTTTTTGCCACTAAGTAGGCAGGGCACTCCCCTTCCAAATGCTGGACTTTATACTTGCCATTTGCACTGCAATGCATATTGACAGTCCTGTCTCTGAGACCAGAGCAGTTTTGGGGAAAGCATTCCTTGTCTGAAATACAATTTGAGCAGTATTTTATTATACTGTGACCCTGTGAGCATACATTCAGGAGGGACTTCTGGGGTTTATTTCAGCTGATTATGGAACACAGAGCAGAATACAGCCAGTGACCTCTGTAAATGATCACATATTTGACTTTTGGATAAGAAGTCATCTAGTCATAAATGATTTATCTAAAAGATTCTATCTGATCTGAGACTAAGCTTCACCCAGCTGCATTAGGAAAGCATGTAACAATTTATAAATTTCACATGCTGTAGTACTTTAGAAAATATATTTATGTTCTCTATTCTTTACATATATCTGGACTGGATTTTGAAAGTTAACTCAAAGTAAAATCAGATTTTTGAAATGTTTGTTACAAAGCCCTTCCTAAAAGTCTGGTATTCATTTCAAGATGATATCCTGTATTAATAAGAATTGTTAATATTGTCTGTGTAGCATAATTACAAAACTGTACTAAGATGTGGCACTGGAAAGTAGTGTCCTTTTCATCTTCATTCCTGCGGTGCAAGTAGGATGTGCATCACATCAAAACTCTCTTCAATTCCCATTTTGTTTGTAACATAGTTTAAAGCAGTGACTTTGAAATGTTTTGAATATGCAAATAGGAAGAAATTTAGAAAAATAAAAACATCTGATTTTTTAAATTTGTCCCATTCCTCTGGAGCTTGACCTTCCTAGAAGTACTGGGCTATCACACATCAAGGCACCGTTCCTTTCATATGAATTATTCAATTCAAATATCTCATTTACTTTATTTTCAGACCACAGTTTCTAAACTCTTCTCCAAACTCGCTATGGTGGCAAGGTCCAACAAATCATTTGCAGAAAATGCCCCTCCAGTGCAATTTCTCACTAATTCCTCAGAGTATAACAAATGTGCATGCATCAGAATTTGTATTTGGAATTTCAAAACTGAGAGTGGAAAAATAATCGTGTCAAACTAGGCAGGTGAACTCTGAAAAAAAAACATTTCTAAAACTATTTTAATATTTCCTGGTTTGCCTGATTCCTTGGGACACTGATGATGGCAATGGAATATATGTCAAGAAAGTTTTATAAGGTTTTCTGTATTTTAGTCTCCCATAGCCAGTCAAAGGAAAGAGGGCATTTCATACTGCACAGGACCTATAGGTAATCCAAGATTGAAGCATGTCCTTCATTTCTGCCAGTCTTACCTTAGTGCCTCCTGCCTCATGCAGAGTTCTGACTCTGCACCCCCAGAGAAGATGGCAAAGCAGCTGAAGAATCACAGGGTTCCTTCACAAAGAAGTTTTCCAAGACTGCATATGGCACTTCTGCTTGAGGAAATTTAGAGCTAAAAAATGTGCAAAGCAGTGCAGGAAGTAGAAAAAGCAGTCCTGTACACCCCTATGGCTGCAGTGGAGAAGAGCAAACAGAATGGCAGCAATGCATAAACATTTTAACCAAAATCTTTCACTGTGATCTCTGTGGAGAACAGATGTGGACAAGGATTGCCATGAAAAGGCACCAGTATGACCACGAGCATTCATATTAACCCAAATGCATTTATAATTGATTTCAGGCTCTAAGTCCTGTAAAAATTTGCTCACATGAGTAGTTGTATTCTTCTATAAGCTATCTGGCTAATTATAGCCCCAAATGCCAAGCACTGATATCCCTCACTCACTGGAGAAGGACTGAGAATAATTCCTTGTGATTTCAGTAGCGTGGGAACAAGGTGCTACTGCTGCTTCCTGATTTTAAATTCGTAACCTGTTCCAAAGACACTAATGAATATAATAGTATTAATAGTCAGATTAGTAAACAGTTCTCTGTATTTTAGCAGAATAACTATATTCAGTGTGCTATGCTTCACAGAGAAGGAAGATTGTAAGACATTTCAGTTAATCTACCCATGAATTGCATTAACTGATGGTAACCTTGAAGAAAAATTAAGAATATCTGCAAAATAATCAGGTGTGAAGAAGAGGCTTCCTCTGAAATATTAATTTTCTTTTAACCAAGAAAAACATTCTTATCATATGAGCTGGACAGGTCTTTTCCTGTAGTTTTCAGACTCTGATGTTTTATTGACCAAACTCCTCACTTTAGACTTGAGCTCATGTTCTCTGAGGAAGTACAAGTGGTAATTACGCAAGTCTTTCCTTCCCTGTCATGGGCAACATTCACAAGGGAGATTTACAACCTTCAGCTTTCAGATACGGAGACTGCTTGTTTAGCTTCAGAGAGAACAACTCTGACATGTTGAATGGCATCAGAACTGGAACAAATGCTCTAGAAACTGGCCACCTGAACAGTCCTGGGAGTTCATAATGGGGGCATGGGGGGTGCTTGCCTCTTCTTTCTCCGGTAGTAACCCCTACTGCAAGATTGTTCAGAATTTATTTTGTTTTAGGAAAGATTCCTAATATAATGCATTTTACTTCTCGAGAAAATAGCAGATGTACCTTTACCAAGAGCAAACTAACCATTGGACTGATACTTATTAAATCATAACAAATTCAATGAAATAAGTGATCATAATGTAAAGACACCATAATGAAAGCCTGTGTTAAGGGTTGGTGGGGATTGAGCGCTGGCCAAGATACGCAGTCAGGACAACTACAAATGAAATACATTGTAAATGAACTTCAGTAATGAGACCTAAGATGTATTTTCTTATCACAAATCATTCAAAAAGTTAGGCAGTCTGTTCATCTGAATTACATTTAGCTGAAATATTGATAAATAGAGGAAAAATGACCCTATGCTCCTGCAAATGTTCACATTTGCTTCAGAAAGAAGAAGGTGAGTTACAATCAGAAATTTACTTTTAATCAATGGTCTTTCAGTTCACTTCAGTAAAGTTTGCATTAGCTCCTTAATGCACATGCTTATCATGGCTGACAGCAGTCCTGCCTTCACACATTTGGTTGATCTAAGCCTGGAGAAGGTGCAGAGGGCAGGAGAGTTGCACAAGGAATACGGCTGGTCTGTAATGGCTGCGTTTCTGTGACCTTTAGTGGATTTTAATAAGGATCTTTTTATTAAAACAAAACAAAACTGCTGGAGCTCGAGGGCAGAGCTGTGTTCTCTTTTGGCCTGTGTTAACCTCTAACCAAACTCTGGCCATTAAAAAAAAAAAAGTACTTCAGCTGTTTTTCTTTATTTTTGGAAGTTTAAAATGAAATATAAAGCCCATAATAAAATGCATATGAGGACACAAATCAATAGACATGAGAACTATGTTAAGAACTATGCAACCATAGCGGTCTTCATTAACAAGGGTGTTCTCCTTGTGAAATTCAGAAAATGCTCTTATTCACTTGTGTGCATGTTGTTGTTTGTGCCATTATTTGTTTCTATGGTAACCAAAACAGTAAAGACAGCAATATTAGACAACAGTAATCAAGAAAAAGAAAAAAAACCAAACTCATTGCAAAAGAAGACAACTAAGAGCCAAAACAGAGGTGTTTAGATGATGGTGTAATTTGCTATAATAACTGTTTAACCACATATTTGGCAAGCCCTGGATAACTCACTTATGAGTAATGCATTTGTCCAATTACATTCAAATAAAAAGTAGTTACCATGCTACATTATCATGTGTTCTGCACAGATATTTCCTCCCTATCGATTTTCCCACGGCAAGAAGGCTTCTCACTCAGCCCAGGTTTGCTGCGGATCGGTGCTGATGTCTGCTGAGCAGCCTGTCCAAAGCTGGTTAGGTGCTCTGGAGCCACATATCATCAGTCCTGTGCTATCTGGAGCTATCTCACTTCCTTGTGCAGCCTCCCACTCGCCTCTTCCCTGTCTGCTCCATCTGGAGGGAGCTCGGCTGCTCTCCTCCAGCCCCGGCTCCCTGGGCGCACGGCAGCTGCAGCTGCCAGAACATCTGCTGTCTCCTGACCTTGCTGGGGTGAGGACCCAAAGCACGGCCTTCTTAAAGCTGGACACTTGCCTCCAGTTGAAACTGGATGGGTTCAGAGTTCCTGTGTTTGTCCTGAGACTCGTAGCTTCATGGGAACAGATAACTGTCTGTAACACAAATTCAAGTCCACGTTTCAAAGAGATACAGTGCATTGCCTTTAGGATGTGCTGGCATTGTGCCTGCTCTTCCCCTGCATCTGTGGAGATTTGGGGTCAGATTAGTCTCATTCTGAAGAAGGAGTCATTTTCAAAAGCAAGGAGTAGAAGGATACAAACCCAAACAAAATCAATCTTTGATTCTGCAATTACATCCATCAAGGGTGGGCTTCTCTTGCGTAAGTGCCTCCAGGCCATATAAAAGCTGAAATGAAGTGCCCTGGGCTATTCCTGATAGAGGCAGAGGTTGCCTCTTGTTTGAAAAGATGCATTTGAAAAAGAGATATCTTATTTGGAAAGTTAGGAGCATGAAATAGCATCACTGTAATCTCACAGGAGAAAAATCTGCACAGCAGCCCCCCATCAGCTGTACTTTTCATATGTGGGTCAAATCATGCCCTGGCGACACGCAGAGCTCCCACTGACTTCATAATGGGAAATGTATTACTTATTTAGAGCTGACTTGGCTTTATTTAGAATGAGTTAATACTTTGGTTATTAAAAGTTTTGTGGTTTGGAGAAGCAATATCAACAGGTGACACACACCCTTCTTTGCCACTCTGTTCTTTACTTTCTGACAGGTTTCTGCACAGGGCAGGATCAGTGTGTGTTGTTTAGTGAGGCTCTTCCAGGTCCAAATCCTGAACAAGCAGGGATGCAGTAGGTGTTCTGCAATCAGCTTTATCCAACTCATGCTGGCACAGAGCTGTTTGGGGCTCTCAAAATGTGTCTAAACTGACACATTGGCTTGAAATGCAAGCTGACACAGCTTCATCCCCTCAGCGTCCCCCACTGCTCATATTTCTGCTTGCTCAAACCTTGAGCTACTTTGGCTCAAGTCTGCAGCGAACAAACAGGATCTCTGAGAAGGAAACCTCAAGCTCTGAAGGGCTTGGTCCTTAATAAGGCTCTCTCAGAACTGGAAAAGCTCTTGAATGTATGAACTCAAAGTTCAACATTAGGCGAGATGGTCCTGCCCCCAGAACTGCCCTCTGGGGAGCTCCCCACCCCTGAGGCACCCACAGACACAAACACATTGGTCCTGCCCCTTCCCCTGGGGCCCTCACAACCCCTTTTAAAGAGCAAAGAACCTTGCTGAAAACCATCTTACAGAAAATGGGTTTTTGACAGTTTTCCCACATCCACTATTGTTCCCTCTACATCCTTAGTAAGATACATTGGCACATCCTGTCCCTGTCACCACGTGGGGAGGCAGGAGCTCTCTTTAAAGCAGGAAACGATCAACACTGAAAGCACAATCAAAATGCGTGTCTCCAATGGGATGGGCAGTCCCCTAATGCAGACACCACCTGTATCCAGAACAAGATAACTCTGAATAGTTGTACAGGTCTGAAAATAAGATAGAAGCAACTGCTACTTAATTTATAGTATTGCAGCTCAAAGATAAGTAGGCATAATTAGAATACACAATAAATGTCTATTTAGCTGTAGTTAAAAGTGAAACAATATCCTATGTTAGTACATAGTACTCTCTTATGAAGAAAACTAATTTATAGGTAAAGAAACAGAGCTTAAAACTAAGAGACTGTGTGCTTTTAAATAACCTAAGTAAAATGCATACTTACTTACCTTTTATTCTCCTGCTGTGTGTGCCCTGAGCTGGTCCAGGGAGTTCTATGAGGTAAGAAATTCCTGGTCAACAAAAGTTCCTTTTCTGAAAAAAGTGAACATAATGGAAACGGGGAACCACTTACCAGGCAGCTGAAAAAGGAGCTGACTGTGCAGAGAATTTCACACCTTATGGCTTTTGGTCAGTAAAGTACATAAACAAAATGTAATTTTCTATGCAATTACACAGGGTCACACAAGAATATTATGTTTTAGAAACCCACTCAAAAACATATTGCTCTCTAAGAGCCCAATCCAGAAAATGGTTCCTCACTTTAGTAAAGTTGCTCATAAGCATTTCTGGGAGTGGGGCCTAGGAGACATTTTCCTTTTTATGCTTTCTTAAACAGTTTATGTGATAGTAACAACAGGAAGATAAATTACTTTGAATGGTAGCAATTAGAGAAATAAGGAGTGTGATAGATTTACCATGTGGAAAACATCTCCCACACATTTTCCTACAGTCATTAAACCTATTTTTAATGACACAACACTGATTTCAGAAAGAAACAAAGTTTATTTGATGAATATAAACAAGCTGATCAACACTAAATACTTCCCATACACATGATAACAATGTTATGAACTCTAAATACCTTGGTACTTTACACTTCTACTAGACATTTAATTACAATGACTGTCTAATACATGCCCACTGGTAATTTCTAGGAATTCCTTAGTTTCATATCAATGTCCTTAACCACATATCAATATCACAATCCAGAACATGCCACTCACTTGAAAAAATTATTACAAGAAGCACTATCAAATGAGGATCTAAGGTAAATAGGGAATACTGACCCATTGCTGCAGAACATCACATTCAAACGTCACCCTACACACACAAAAGAAACATTGCGGATATAGTTTGTGTCAACACATCTGAGGTCTTTTCATAAACACTGTTTAAAAAGTAAATTGAAACCCACTTTCAAATGAAAGTCAATGTGCAGGTACGTGCATACTGGATACACAAAATTCATTAAATACAAAATTCATACTGTACATTTAAATGAAAGAAAGAATGTGCAGTACAAGACTGATCTCACAATAAAATAATAATCATTATCTTAAATGTTAAGCAAAAGTTGGTTTGCTTCATTACACTTAAAGGGGGGGGCAGGAATCTACCAAACATTGCTCAAATAAAATATTTCCCAACATCACAGTGTTTATTGTAAACCCCGAGATTCTATTGTAGTATATGAAAAGATTTTCTCCAAACATCATAGGGTATCACATGAAATGAAAAGAAACAAAACAAACAAACAAACAAACAAAAAAACAGCAAGAAAGAAAAAGTCAATGTTAGACAAAATTCTCCTCTTTAGGGGCTAACTTTGAGGCCCTGATAAAAGTTTAGATCAATACTCATACCAACATGAGTGGAGCAAAAATGCCCCTAAAATAATATCTGTGACAAAATTGGCACATACATATAAATATCTAACTATACAGCTTTGTATCTGTGACCCTATTTTCCCCCTAGTTTATATCCTACTTCAAGTATTCGGTTGCAGAGTTAAGGTAAAGACCTGATTGTAAGAGACACAGACGATTGTCCCCTACTGCGACAACAAATTTGTCATGAGAAACCAGTTTTGTTGTCTGAGTTTCCAAGTGCAACATTTGTCATATGTGCTAAATATACTCCCAAAAGCTTTGCTGTTTCAAAAACAAAGATCTAAAATGCCATTGATAGTTAAAGGACAAACTTTTTAAACATGAATGAAATTGGGATTATCTACGCTATGTTAATTCTATACATTTTATTCTATTTACTGAAGACAGTAACATCCAGCAGGACTCCTGCTCAAATAAATTGCTCTTTGATTGCACCAAGAATTATGGTACAAATAAATAAAATATCATCTCTAGACAATAATTTCAAAGGGATTGCTATGTATGGCTCATGTAGGATGTTTAGGGTTAATTGCACCACAGGTTCAAAAAATAATTTTTCTAAATTCAGTGCAAGACTTTAGGAGTATCCATTTCTTTTTTTTTTCTTTTTTTTTTTTTTTTTTTTTTAAAGCAGCAAAGAAAAACTACTAAGGATTAAGGCCACCCATGCTTAAATTTATTGTTTGTCCTTTAAAAATGCAGATATTCTATTTCCACTGCCATCAGCATGGAAGTATTTCTTCCATGGACAAAAAGATGCCTCAACAAAACAGCCAAACATTTGCACATGTTTGCCAGACTGACTGGAAATGTTTGTGGAGTCAGAAGGAACCTCTCCTTGAGAAGTGGGAGAGATCTGACTGTCAGTTAAGAGTCTCACTGAATGAAATGACTTCACATTTTTATTTTTCCTTGCATGTGCTTTAAATTTATTTTACTAGACACATTTTGTTGACACAAACAGCCTTTCAGTGCTATTTGTTCATTGGTATTTTCTTCTACATCTAAGATTCCTTGGGGTCCATGTTGGAGACTGTTTTTCAATGTAGAGAACAATAACAAACAGTTCCACATTTACAGGAGACCTAGTGCATATACTGTATTCACAGCAATCTTATTTTTGTTTTTGTTTGTTTATTTTTTTTTAAGAGTCCCAGCTTTTATTGTTGAAAACATGTATGCATTTGGATGGTAAAAGGTTGACACATCCTTGTGTACATGTCCATATATATACATACATATGTATTTATATATGCCTCAAGCTTTTACCATCCAGGAATAGATACATCTTGTATATAATCATATATTTATGTTCAAATTAGATGTCCTATGCATTGTCAGAGACACACACCATATTTTCATAAAACTAATCTTTGTCATCAGTTATTAGTACCAAAAATTGATTTCATTTCCAACCTGGCCCAGAGCTTAATACCGGTTATAGTATCAAAATTTGGTTTTGGTTTGGTTTGGTTTTTAATTTATATTATTTTATCAGTAGATAAAAGAAAACAGAGGAGGGTAAAGGCTTGATTTTATTTTTTGGAAAAGCCCGTATCTAACTGGGGGTAGAGTTAATGCCAACACCCTTATATAGCATTTTACTAGTACCTCTGATAATCTAGTGCAATAGAAGTGATACTTTAGAATAGACTAGGCAAAATCAGCAAATGCAGATACCACATCTAAGAGAAACTGAATTACTTATTAAAATTAATATTAATTTACCAAAAATTAGCTAAATAACCTGTTTAACTGAACTTCGTTAAACAACCATATTCTGAACAGATTTTTTTTGCTAAAAACAGAATAACTCACAAGACCCATTAAAGACAGAAATGAAGCTCTTATAATTTCTGCTTGAGTCTCCTTCACTATTTTCCAAAGTACCTAATTTCACAATAGACTACAAGAAATAATGGAGAAAATGCCAATTAATGCAGCATTTCATTAGATATCAACCTCAGCATTCATTTTCTGCATCTGTGATCTTCTTCGGGATATCATGGTCATGTTTGGAGATCCAATGCAATAGATTATCATTGTTGCCTTCCAGTGCTACAGTTTTTTCTTCCTTTTTCACTAGTTCCTCTGACAACTGTAACAAGGGAACAAAATATGTCAATTAACAACATGAGTGAAGCACCCAGAATAACCCAGTTCTCATCTAATCAAGATTCTCATACATGTGAGTGGAGATGTTGCTTTTCTAGGGGCTAAGGATTAAATAAGGCATTTAAATTCAATTTGAACCCACTTATGTTCATAGGGTGGCAATTAGTTTTATTGCTTATTAGTATGACACAATTGGTCCTAAATGGGAAATATTTTAAATTCTAAGATGTCAAATTCTATTGTGCTTGTGATTCTGTAAAAGGTGAGTCTTCTGATCTTGTCTATAAGCACAGTGGCTTTGAAAATGAAAGGCTATTAATAAAACTAAATATTTTTCTGTGGAAACCAAGGGAATTATCAACTTATTTCTACTCAGTTCCATGGCAGGTGGGAATGTGTAGTACCTCTACCAGCTCTCCAAAACTGAAGCACCATTTTGTTGCTATATTTTAAGCACTTTAAATTGACTAATTTTCAGAACAGTGGAGAAAGTTTTTCTGGATACCAGAAGCCCAGATTTACAGAAGCTGAAATACACAATGATCTGTTGTGAGTTTTTCAGCCACGCAGCCACTGATCACAGGTGTTTGGTTGCTCCCCATGGCTTGGCTGGCACTGCTGAAACCCAGGGGACTACGAGAGGGAACTGCTGTCAGCACAACTCGGACAGTGGGAAGTGTCTTCCTGCTGCCCATGGACTTTGGATGAGACTCCATGTCTGACTGCAAGTGACTACAGAGTGGGGCCTCAATGATTTGTGTTGTTACTTCAGTTGTGCTGCAAGCAAACAGCACAGTAGTCTTGAACAGAGAGCAGTGAATTAGTCTTATTCACATTATCTGTATACCAGATGAGTGGGAGGAATTAAATGATTCCTTTACAAGGCAGTTGTTCATTTATCCCCTGACATTGTTTCTAGAAAATTTGAAATGCATTGTATATGGGATTCTCCATTATTGCCCTTCCATTTATGTAACCTTAAAAGTTTTCAAAACATCCAATTTTATGAAAAAGATATTGCCATACAATGCTTATGCTTTTGTATACAGCTGAAAACTTGTTAATGTTTTTTAAATAGAACTAGTTGACTAAAAGACCTCTTTAAATTCTAGAATCTAATATTTATCAGAGAAATCATTCTGTGAGTAAAGTGAAACACTGTTTACAGAACAAACTCACAAATTATTTTAAATCCTTACTTTCCAGTTCACGTCTCTGTGGAAAGTACATATAACAGTTTGTATCAGAGAAACTTAGATGAACAGTTCTACTTTTGCAATGAGAGGTTGGTACAATTCTTCTGGTTAAAACGCTTAGGGACTAATCCAAAGCCCACTGAAATGTGGAAAGGTTCCCACCGATTTTAACAAGTTTTGGATCTGGCCCTTGAATGGTCTAAAAATGACTTCTGCAGAGCTGGAAAGCCAGGGAGTTCCTAAAGTAGATCATGTTACTAGTTCTGGCACATAAAATCATTGCAAACTTTTTATGAAAACTGTAAGTCAGCGCATGCATTACGTTTGGTGAACTGTGCATAGCTCCCATTCTTTTGTGTGCTGAGAATTTCTTAATCATCATTCAGAGAGATACTTAGGCAGAGGACACACACCTATAAATTAACAAGTAGAGCACATTCCAGAGACTGCAGCACAGTAATGCCTAGATTTTTTAAACTAAAACATAATCACAGCAAATCTTCAATGTAGTTGCTATTTTACAAGCTGAAGTTCCTTTGCAATTAACACTCTTTTATGCTCGGAAAAATAAGAACCCAGAATAAAGTGTCCAATCTCAGGAACAGCAGCAAAGCACAAAATGCACTCCCTCTCCAGCTTCTTCTCAAATTTTCATTGGAGTTTTACTACAGAATGAAATCCCCTGAATAAACCTCACCCACTTAATCAACCCACCCATTCATCAGGAAACCATATATGTATTGGAAGTGTAACAAAAACTTGTTCACCACAGGTAGGAAATGCAAAGTATTTCTCAAGTAAGTCAAATAAATATATAAAAGGATATTGCTGTCAAATACCAACTGAGGTTGAGTAAATTAAATTTATATTTGTTTCTTCAACGCTGTACTTGGTACAAGTCACCGAACCTCTGAAAGAGAAATAAAGCTTGGTAACACACATTGGGCCTGAATTCTGCAGTGCTCCAGCTGAAATTAATGTCTTATGAGTTTGGCACATCTGTCAGTACATTAGATACCAGTCAATGAAAACAGCAGAAGGATGTGAAGATATAAAAGTGTAGTAGCCCACAAATATTTGTTCAGATTGTTTTTCCTTTGGATAAAGACACCTGCCTGATTAGTACTTTTTACCTCCAATCCTTTCCTCTCAGCAGCGATTTGCAGAAACAAGCTGGAGAAGGTGGGTAAACACAAAGGGGTTAAAGGGGAAACTGTTTAATAACAGTAGTAAAATGCAGGCTATTTTTGACATCTGGGTTAATGTCCATTATGCTCCATATGCTTTCCAAATGTTTGCAACAAGCACCCAGATACAAAAACAGATACCCATTCACATAGGCTTAAATTGCCCTCTCCTAACCTGTTACACATGGTACCTACATAAAAGGCCAACAACTGATATGGTAATTAGTGAGTCAGAAAGAGAGGGAATAGCCACTTTATTGCAGGGAGTTGGTATCTGACCAAATGTTAGTAGAGAAGGATATCATTAATGAAAACCTGTTAGAGCTATTTCTGCTCCTTAATCTATGGCAAGGCCTCTGTACTGTAATGTGACTTCTTTTAAAAAGCTGTCAGGATGAATTCCTCAGTTTCCTTCTCCAGACTCATTCATCATTACTGCAATCAGAGTACCAACAATTGATGGGAAATTATTTCATTTTCTGAAAACAAGTAACTAGACTGAAAAGTAGTATTTAAAAAATAAGGCTATAACTCATAAAGCCTTTCTCAAGAGACGTCCTGGGATTCACCCTTGCCTCTTGCAACAACATAATGTAAATGACATGAAGGAAAAAAAAGCCTTCTCAATTTTTACCGTTGTCTGTACAAAACCACAAAAAGAATGACTCGATTAATTAAGACAAAGCCCTGGCACAGACCACTCTAAACTCTGTCCCTGCCATCAGCTTATTGTGGGACTAAGGAAAAAATCGTAACATTTTTCTGTACCTAACTTGCTCTTTGCTACAGCAGGCATGGCATCAGGCTCCTCACAGGAATTTGCAAGGCTTAATGTTTGTAATGTGCCTTAAGAGTCTTGGATGAGTGCTAAGTATTATTATTTTTCAGTTCCTGCATTTGATTAAAACTGAAATAACATAGTAAAAATTAAATTAATATATTAAGTTACAAGTAAAGAGCAAGCATGTGGTTTGTGGAGCTACTTGTAACACTTTTAATATGAACATGTATTACAGAGTAGGTGATTCCCAAGGTCTGGACTGACATGTACCATGTGGGCATAACTTAACAAGTGAAAAACCCCCCAGAAGTTTGATTCAGCCAAAAATCTGTTTGTGGCTTCTGTGTGAGCCCAGAGCTTGGACCAGCGGGAGCACTGTGGGCTGCTTTTCCCTGCCCCTGAAGTGCAGTTGCAAACACAATCACAGCCCAGATATTTGCAACTCAGCACAAGAAACAATATGGGGTAGCACAGACCTGCTGTATAGTCCCTTTACACAGGATGTGACAGTGGCGTGGTATGTGCTGTTTGAACCTCTCTGTCATTACAGCCCCAACAATAAATACCATTTTTGCTACTTCCTCCTGTCCTAATTCTTGCGGAAAGAATGAAAACCCACCCCTCACTTTCTAAAGAGTACAGTAACCTGTTAAAGCCTGTTATATCGATATGAAAATCTCTAGTGAGGAGGGCCAAGAAAGAAAATAATGAAGACATAAATTTGTATCCAACCTACATAGAAAACTTTCAATGCCGAGATGCCAAAGACACCTAAGACACTTGTTGAGCAGAGTGAAAAGGTAAAATCTAGTTTAAATTTATAGCATTCCTTCAGTGTCCCTCTAGGAGTTTGGCTTTGTGCCAGTGTTCCTTGTTAAAAATTTGTTAAACGTGTTTGGCATTAATGCAAACACAAAGTGCTCATTTGTTACAAATTCTATTGGAATGCATTCATTTAAGGCAATGAAGTAGTTACCAGAAAAGAAAAAATGTTCATTAAGTACATTTTAAAAATACAATGATGTATGCGGTGCATAACTATGGCGCCCCAGTGGCTATATAAATATCTGACAGAATAACCACAAGTTGTGTTTGGTTTGAAATTGGAATCTCTTAAACATAACCGATAGAACAAAAACTGGTTTTGTTTGTTGTCAAAACTGATGTTAGTCTTTCTTGTTTAGATCTAGGTATAATAACCAAAGTTTTGCCATACAATTTTTTACATCTCAAATCAATAAAGCCCACAGGTTAAAGTAATGCTCAAGGAAGTTTCTTAATTCAAAAAGTAAGTGCAGCACTGCACATTATCTGAAGAACACTGGACACAGAAAGTAAACACCCACTTGGAAGAGAACAAATTTTAGTCATTCCCAAAAACTCCACTTCAGGAAATGTTACCTGGGAGATCTGCAACTGTCTGACAACATTCATGTTCACCTCAGAAAAAGGTGTCCTGCTCTACTCTTAATGCACCGACACTTTCAGAAAATAAAGACCTCAGACCTAGCTTACAAAATCCTAATAACAAATCCCTCTTTATAATAGTGTGAAATATCCCTGGTAATGATAACTCTTGATTTTGAATAAGCAATTTTGAGATCTATTTCCCGGATGCTAGAAAATATCTTTGAGCTACATTGTAAAACTAAAACCATTTTTCCCTTTTTTCCCCCCAAGAGATTTATAGTTACGTTAAAAAAAAGTTTAAAATGATAACTACATGAGTAAAACATATTCAAAAGAAAGATCCAGAAACTGTGTGATTTAATTAAATATTGAAAGGTTCGCAAAAAACCACCAGCATAAAAAGTTATTTATAAAGACAAAATTAACTTTGCTCCAATTCTGGCAAAGAAATTATTTATCCCATTTGTTGCTATTTATGTTTTAAATTCATTGCACAGTAAACTTCAGAAGGATCTGCAGCTGGTGGTAGAATCACTGCACAAATGTGATGAACTTTCCATATTGCTATAATGCCAGAATTGTTAATCTTAGTTAGGGATAAAAGCAGATACCATTGGGATGAATAAAATCAAATGGATTCAAGCCCTCTAGAGAGTAAGAGTCCTTGAAAACTACTGTACAATTATATCATAAAATTAGATGAAGTTTATGAACCTTGAGACTATTTGGACAAGGATGCCTTCTCTACTGGGAATGTTTATAAATCAAAATTAGACAAGTGCTACATGAGTTAAAAGACAGCTATTTTTTTCTTATAACCTTTTTCTTTTCATAAAACAAGTCTAGTCCAAATCAAAGCTCTTCAGTAATATGAGAAAACTCCATACATATCCTTCAATCTGTCACTTTGACACTGAATTAAAGAGAGGGTTACAGGGAGTGTTGAGGATGGCTTCATGGCAGGACCGTTCCATGGGCTGAGAGTGAAGATGATGGAGGAATTTCCATCGGTTCCCCGAGAGGCCGGAGCCGCACACGGAGGCGGCCGTGGCAGCAGCGCAGGGCACGGGGCTCTTTGTCAGGACATTTATGACTTCCTAAAGATGGAGCATGTTGAGAACATAGCGACTTCTGTTGTTGTTGTTGTTGTTGTTGTAATCGGACTGAAGTGACAAGTAAAGAAGAATTCTTGGGTAAAGTGCCTCGAACAACAACATGATATCCTGGAAGCTGTCAACAGCAGAGATCGCTTGATGAAATTGGAAGGTGCCTTTTCCATCCCGGCTCATGTGGAATGCCATTTATTCTCGTGCGCGGGACTAATTAGGGGCCTTTTTTCCCCCCCGAAGATCAAGGTTTCGCGCTCCGCGCTGCTAATAACACGCTGTGCCTGCCCGCCACCTGGCCCGGCGCGGCTCGCCCGGCTCCCGGCGGCGGCACCGCCTCGGGCCACGGCAAGTGCGGGCAGGAAACGCGGCCGGCCGCGCTTAACCCCCNNNNCCGGGACCGGGACCGGGAGCGGGGAGCACCGCAGCGCCGGCCCGGCCCCTGCTCCCAGCGCCGGCTCCGCTGCCTGGGAAAAGAAGTGGTTAAATAAAAGCTGTGTCAAGCCCCCAATCTAATAAGTCATCTTATTAGGAAGTTGTGATGCCCTGTTTGCCCTCGCCTGTGGCTTGTCTGCTCCACTGAAAGGGCTCCTGCTGGGACCTTTGTGGCATTATACGAGGTAGAGAAGGCTGCTGCAATATATGAGCCTTGGTTTGGAGCAGCCAAAACAGCAGGAGAACTAAGCTGCAAAGAATTAAACATGTAACAACTTTGTAAAAGCACAGACAGTGATTGAGGTTGGCCCTTTTGCTGTTGACACATTCTGGCCCCTGTAGGTTGTGGTCACTAAGCCCATTAGAGCTGCAGTGTGGCAACATCTAGTTCAGCAAGTTCAATGTGTTTCTGTTTTATTTCTAAATACTGGACGCAAGCTGGCAGCGATAGGAGAGCGGAATATGGCACCAGAAATATGTCATAAACACAGTCGTCATTGTCAGGGATGTGAAATTACTTTTCAAGCTATTTATTTTTGGCAGATGGAGGGTGGGTGTATTTTTGCATTTTGTTAACTGAAATTTAATTGCAACTTGCTGCATGTTTTGTTTAATTAAAAAAAAAAAAAAAGAAAGGAAACCTCAAGATGCTGTTTTCTCTTAGAAGAGAAAATTTTCACTGGAGAGAGAAATCTTTGTTGCTAGAAATTCACTGCAAAACGAAACCAGAAAAAACTGAACTCAATAAAATCTCAGCTGGGATAAGTTTCACTTATGAGCATCCACTTATTTAAAATCAACACTCCCCACTGTACTTATTCTTTTCAATTTTTTTAAATTCAGATTTTAAAAAATGGATTGTGGACAAGAAAAATTAACTAAATGAAATGAGATATTATAGACATAATGAGGGGTAGATTTAAGTTCTAAATCCTAATATGCAGAAGAATATACCTTTCCATCTCCCTAAGGATCACACTTTCTCAGGGAACTGTGCAAGGTTTCTATTGCACATTGATGGGGATGTTCTCCATGCCTCAGCTCTGAAGGCTCTGTTTGCCTTCCAAAACTGTTATGGTCCCGGGTTTTATAAATCCCTGCAGATTCATCACTGCCAAGAGCTACCAGTCTGTAGATAGGGAGCAAAGGATGAGTTGGCTGAACATTTGTGTTTCTGAAACATTTGTCTGTCTCTCGAGCCTGTTACGTGTTGCCTCTGCCCTCCTGCCCAGACGAGCTAAAGCTGATGTAAGAGGTGAAATGTACAAAGAGTGATAAAGGCAGGTCAGGGCCGAAGGAGGGGAGGGTTTGGCAATCTTTTGTTCTTTCTGTCCATAGCACGGGCAATTCCCTGGTGCCCTCTCCTGTTTTTTCCAGGGGTTTTTGCTCAGGTGTGGTCGCCCTTTGGGTGCCCCCAGCTCCCTGCTCTGGCAGCACAGCTGGGGCATCCCTGAGCTCCAACCTGCTGATCCACAGCAATGACTGCCACTCCTTTTGGAGGGCCAAAAAGGATGCCAAGGGCAAAGCACACTTTTTTGGCCACCAGTGGTGAAGGAGCATTTATTTTCTGTTCTCAAGAGTGCGCCTGAGCCAAGCAAGATCAGAGCTGTGGCTTTTCTCTGGATGAGGGAAATTTCTAGAATATGTAGGAGGCTCCCTTTTTTTTTTTTCCCTGCCATCTTTTGAGATTTGCTGATAGTTTGGGACTAGAAGGAAATTCTTAAAATCTCATACATATTTGTCTGGTTGTAGGGAGTATGATTTGGTTTTTACCTCATGCATCCTACCAGAGTCAGTCAATATTTAATAGCTAAAATTGGCTGTTGTTGTGCTTGGATAACTCTAGTTACTGTGGCTGCCACCACACTGTTGTTAGAAGCATATTGGTTACTAGATGTTGTACCAGAGTAAATACTAATAAATTTGGTGGTTGTGGAGAGGAAGTTGAATCCAAAAGCATTCCAGGCAGGAGGCACACAAGGGCTGTACTCCTCCTTTTGATGTGCCCAGAGCCTGGATGTAGTCGGGCGGAAGAGGTGGTGAGGGCCGAGTGCAGGTTTGAGGTGCTTTATGTGTGTGCCTATTTTTTTCCCTCAGGAAAAGGGTGGATTCTTGGCCAGGACAAGTGGTCTTAGAAGTGCTGGACAGAAGCATGGTATCCTTAGGGCAGATGGCTCCACTAGGGTAGTGAAAGCTTGCTGGGATTATTTTTTCTTAACCAAAAGCATTAACAAGAAATTTAATAAAGATCCCTCTAACGGCTCATGCCTGCTTTCCCAATCACCTAGATTGCTTATGTCCTAAAGCTGAGAATAAACTAAAAATTTCAGGATGTTGCTCTGTGGATCTGAATATTTGTACCAACAGCTGTATGTCCCTACCTATACTTCATAATTTAGATAAACCATTAACATGCCATTTCGTTAGTTTCTTCTGCTAGATAATAACCCAGTACTCACTGAAGTTAGGATATCCTATCAGTTATATCTAAATAGTGATTGTGCTGTGGAAGGTATTGTGAGGTATGCTTATTGTATTAATAATAATAATAAAAAAGAAATCAATATGCCAAAGAATATCCAGAGTTCTATTGTATAGAAAAAGCCTGTTTTACAGTACATGAGAGATGCTTTCACCTTCTTCCCCTCCAAATGATCCTAAATATATTTTTTATTTTACATGGTTCATGCTATGAACCTACTTATAAAAGCAAAGTGTGATATTTACAGTTGCATCTTTTAATGTTAAGAAGAAAGGGATACAATTAAGGCAAGCACTAGTAGGTTTGGGCTGTTTGAAGACCAATGCTGGATCCATTTAAAACCCTTCAAACTGCTACAGCATTACAATGACTGTGTGTGGCACTGGGAACAGGACCATACACGCTCGACAGCTACTTATTTTTTAAATACCCATCCAAGTAACACGCAGCATTTTGAAATCTAACTTGTGTGGTCTAATTATGCAATAATTTTTATAATTTAGGCCCCAATATTATGAGCTTCTCCACAATTATGGCTCTGCCCACGCATTTCTCAGTGCATGATAGGGAAGACTTAGGGGCCAGCTCTGTTAAACATACAAGCGTATGTTTTAATTTTTTAATTTTTAGTCTAAATGAGACTTAAAAATGCACTTAATATTAAGAGAAGGCTTAAGAGTCTATCCTGAAAGGGACCTTAGAGGCTTTCATTTAACTAAGGGCACACATAAAATATGCCATGCAGACTGAAGAGCCACAGTTACCAGCACACCAATGATAATGACTACTGAGTAAAGGGAGATAATAAAATAGCAATAAGCAAGTGTTTAAGCTAAATCTTGCTCCCTTCCAATCTTCAAACACCACCTCTAGAATCACTTTTAAACTCAAAAGCATGCATGTGTGAGAGAGCTGGAGAGATCAGAGGCTTAGATTGCAAGATTTCCAAAGAAGATATTCAGACCATCCATGCAAGTGTCAAATGACAGGTAAACATACAGAGCTAAAAATATGAACTTCAGTAGGAAATCATATAAAACTACAATGGTGACATTTTCTACTTGATGCTTTTATTTTAAAAAAAATGATGCATTGCAATTAAACTGTTTAGTAATACAAAACTAGGAAATTAATGAGCAAAAACAATCACCAAACTTCATGAGTAACAACAATTTACATTGAGTGGGACTTACTTTTTCTAGAGAACACCTATTTCTCTATGCCCATTTTCTTTCTCCTCTCCATCTCCCATTCCAGATGTGCACAGACTTTCTCTGTTTCCTCTCTCTATTTTTCTACTTCCCTAAGCTGTATTTACACCCTCATTTTTTAATTTCATTCTCTGTAGCAGAGCTCTTACCACTCTGTCAGGCTCTGTTGCCAATCTCTGACCAACTCACTGCTGAGTGGTGGGATTGGACAACAGCTGGAAATGGTGTCATAGCATCACCCTCTACTTTACCTGCAGTTCTGCTGGTTGGGAAAGATAAAACTTGAGAAGAGTAATTAAAAAAAAGGCAGTTTTGAGGACAACAATTTTCTCATCTAAAACAACAAAACAAACCCAGAAGTTACTGTTGATGTGCACAAACCCAAGAAGGAAAAAGTAAAGCTCTGGAACTTAACTCATGGAATGATGGCAGTACAAACTTTGTTCATTCCTCCCTTAATTTTAGAGCAACAACAAAACTGGTACTTATAAGAAATCTTTCCCATTGAAACAACTACAAGAAAGACAAGATAGTCTTAGGGCTACTTTCCAGAAACTTTGTTTTTCCAGACTCTCTAATTCAAATTTGACAAAAACACATTTTAAATTCTAAGTATTCTAAAAGTAAATAAAATTATCTAACCCATTTAATCCTAATTTTTCAGATTTATTTTTTTTCTCACCCTTGCACATCTTTCCTCATTTTCTCCATGAATGTAAAGATGTAATACAGGTCACTAGTGCTAGGTGCACCTCCACGTTCATATTTATACAGTCTGCAAATGAGGGACAGTGGCCTGTGCTGTATAAGGAACATTGAATTTGGAGACAAAGATGTAGGAAATTCAGCAAAAAAAAGTACAGCTGGATCATTATTTCATATTCAAATGTAGCATGCTGTATTATGAGGGCTAGAATATCAAATGTGAGGCTTAAGTCAAAGAATGTCGTTTCACTGCATTTTTTTTTAACGGGAAAACCTTGTTTTTGCAAACATTTCCAGAGATCAAATCAAGCTAACATTTTATTAATTTATCTAAGCTACTTGTGCTTTTGAAAAATCCATTTTTTTAGAATATACCCCAAATGTAATTTATCGTTGTTTTATCATCAAAAGTTATTGTTTAAGCCAGGAATAGCTTTTCAGCAGAGCTCAACTGTTAATCATGCAAAAAACAGAAAAAAATAAAACAACCCAGTAATTTTCTCATGCAAGTCCCAAGTTCACAAACAGAGGATGTAAAAAACGAGGAGGAGGAAGATCACCCATTTCCTTTGCAGATTTTTTTTTTTTTTTTTTTACAATAGATTGTTTTGGAATCTTTATTTTCATGTCACTAAACAAAATCTTATTTTAATTCCCCAGGATATGAACCTTCCACTACCAGGCATTACCACGATAATGATCACAAAATCTTTTGTAGGCTCACAGGAAATGCAACTTGTTCCAACAATAATTTTTAATTTATCTGTCTTCCAAATTTCAAGGTGTGAATCCTGAACAATTCACACCTTCCACTGTCCCTTGCAGGAGGAAATGGGGCCAGCCCTTCCCTCCAGGTAATGCCCCTCCAGGCTCCCTGCAATGCAGTGGCCCCGAGAGCTCAGGGCCCCTGCTAAATCCAGAACATGGCATTTAATAACCCTCAGGAGGCCAATACCATCCACAAACCACTTAGCTCTGTTCCAATTCCATTTATCCTTGTGGTCCCTGCAGTTGACATGCCAAACCTGGCCAACAATTCCATGATACTGGAGTCAGTATTGCTTGTGTTCTATGCAGAACCACTGCTGGGCCATTTCACTCAGTGTCTATATTGCATGAAATTTTACCACTCAATTCTTCTTCACACCCTTCAGATTATTTGCGATTTTAGAGATTTCTCTTATTTCTACTTCTTTCCCAAACTGAAGAATTATATTGCAATAGCTTCTCTTTACATAAAAACAATTCAAAATAATCTTTTTTTTTTTTAGCCTTTGCTGTGCTCTCTGTTCTTTCTCAGCGTCTTTCTCAGGCTTATGAGAAATGCGTGGAGTAGTAAAGATGTGGACAAGCCTTGGACAGGTACAGGGGTAAAAAATGGCTTTGTGTTAAAAGAGCTTTGTCTTTTCCAAGTATTTATTATATTGTTTCCCTTTTTTATTACTGTTGCAAATAAAGCTAAGATTTTGGAGGACTATGCACAAGAATTTCAACATCTCCATCCTGAAGAGTAATGGCTAATTTATATCCTGACATTTCATATGTAATGTTGGGCTTTGGGGTTGCTTTTCTCCCATATGCTTCATTTTACATTTATCTAAAGGAAAGTTCATCTGCCCAGTCCCTCAAGTCACTGCAACCTAGGTTTTGAATTTTCAGAATTCCTTCAGTCCTGCAGAAGAACAAAATAGATTTCAAAACCATTTTGTGGGAAATTCCCATTAAATATATCTGGTTTCTCAAATGAATGAGCTGAAACCTGCAGGGCAGCTGGGATGGAGGGAAGGCAGCAGACATAGCTCCATTCTGTGCATAATTCAACAAAGTGCCAATCCATGCTTGTGGAATCCTTTGCTGTGCTGGTGTTGCTGGCTGACACAGTGTCAGCATTTTTCAGCATTACGCCACTATCAGCCTGTTCTGGGACCCTTTAAAACAGCTGAAATAAAAGAGCTCTTTCTGCATATTTATGCCATCCTGCTCTGAGCACTTCCTGTTGGCCCCAGTAAATCTCTGCTAAATTTCAATCAGCTCTCGTGGTGTTCCAGCTGTTAGATAAACTCCCAAGGATATTTTTGTGACAGGTACAAACCTAGACAGGAAATCTCAAGAAGAAATCCTAAATTAATTATATGTCAACATTCAAGCCACAAGAAGGAGCAATTGTCATAAATTTTTGAAACTTAGAATCCAATTTTAGTTGTAAGTGCAAAAAAGTTCACTGACTCAGTTGTGAGTCAGTGCCAATAAAACAATATATTTCATATTCTTCAGCAGTTCACTTTGGCTAAACACAGAGGGGAAGAAGCTAAGAACAGTGAGCTGTATATTTAAATAACATAAAAAGAATTTGATTTCAAACTAGTAACAAATTGTGAATTTACAAATTCCAATTGAGAATTGCCTAATCTTATCCCACCTTTTTGAAAATGCATACAAAATATAAACTAATTCTGTGTCAAACCAAAACTTATTTATTACATAAAAATCTGATAATGGTACCACATACATCTTTCTGCAATTCCCAACAACACAGACTCCATCTCTCCTCTCTCACAAACACGGTGCCTTTCCTGTGCTTTGGGAATGCTGGTAAGGACAAGTAAGGAAGGGGTTGAGAAGGCAGAGGGTGTTGTAACAGTGCTAACCCACAGAGGGTTGCCCATGTTTCCCTGGCTTTAGCATTGCTGTGGAATTCGTGACAGCTTTTCCCATTCCTCTGTGCCATGCCCCGGCAGCGTCCAGCACACCCAGGCAGTCTGAGTGCTCTGCAGCAGCACCAGCTATG
Source organism: Climacteris rufus (assembly GCA_013398175.1). NCBI lineage: Eukaryota > Metazoa > Chordata > Aves > Passeriformes > Climacteridae > Climacteris > Climacteris rufus. Next base: position 1,025,151 of record VZRZ01007072.1, read on the forward strand.
CAGGTGGCAGAGCTTCCATGTCCCATCCCCCCAGTATTCCTAACACTTTCCTGGAATGCTGTCGAGTTCCATAACCCTTGCTGTGCTGCCCCAGCAGAGCGTGGGTGTCTCTCCAGGTCCATCCCTGTGGCAGCCAGGGCAGAGCTCCCAACCCCTCCTGGCCCTGAGCAGCTGAAAAAGCCAACAAATGTGTGGCCAGTCAGGTGTTCAAAAGCGACCTTGTGCTCGAACCTGGCAGGGGGCCCTTCTCAAACCCGTCTGCCTAAAGACAAAAGAGACAGTTTTGAGACACCTGTTGTCTCAGTACAGAGAAAAATGTGTCGTGGTGGAGGGAGAGGGAGTGGGGAAAAAATCCATGAAAATTTGTAGGCTGCACTGCTCGATGCAGCTTTGTGGCACATGTGGGAGATGCTTGTGGTCCTCATGCTGGCAGCAGGTCTGTCCCAAGCCCTGGCAAACAGCCGAGCACACAGAGCTGTTCCAAACCCTGCAGCCACAGCCACTGCTCCCGCCCTCGGCAGAGCTCTGCACCCTTGGACACGGAGCCCGGGCAAGAACTCATTGCTCCAAAAAGGAAGGCCCAAGCAAGGAAAAGCAGCCACCTTCCTTACATAGAGGCAAGACAAAGGGAGAAAGGCAGAGAATCTGCTTTGCAGCAGGAAGAGTTGCAGCTCAGAGGGAGAGCAGGGTAGTTCAGGCTGTTGACAGGAGAGGCAAGAAACAGTCACACACCGTGGGCACGAGGCCATGGCTGAGTGGTCTCTTCATAAACAATGTCCTTTTATACAATGCAGGTAGCATTCCCCCTGCTTTACTAAGTGATTTCTCTTTCTAGACAAAAGACACTAAAAGGATTCATCCAAAGCCCATGGAAGACAGAGTCTTCCAAATTATTTCAGTGGAGCTACATCAAGTATTCCCAGGAAGCAAACGGAGCCCCATCTGCAGCCAAAACTGGGCCCGCAGCACAAACACAAATACATCAGAAATCCAGCAAGGAACCAGCAGAAACATACTGCACTTAGCTGACCACCTTGATTCTGTGTCTCTGAAATACTGTGGATAAATAACTACTTATGTCATGCTGGGAGAAAAGGAATGTATGATATGGCTATGAAACCACCTGGATTTTTTATATATAAAAAGTGTTTTCACTACTTATGGAAAGCCAGACATGTAAATTACACTGCCCTTAGCAGGAAAAAATATGTGCCAAAGACCATGCCTAGGAGCAGAACTCAGGAAGAATGGGGGTATGGTCATGCCAGCTTTGCAATGTTTTCTTTTACAAGCCTGTTTTAATGCTGAGGTGGGGGAGACCAGTGTTATTGCTTCCTCAGAAAGCTGTTCTCATAGGGTTTCACTATTGGTCATGAAAATCTTACAAGGTCAGACAATCCTGCAAGATTTTAACAAACTGAAGGTTTAAACATGTTCCCAAGATTTTGGTGATGTCCGTTTCTAAGATGGAAAGTAACCCGCTTAGCAATGTGTATCACCTGGGAAACAAGAATTGAATAAAAGCAAATCTAGATATCTGAATTCAATTCCCTTGAAAGTTTACACAAATTTGTTATCAAATGATTTATCTACTTTCAGCATTTCCACATGGACAGATACATCTGGCACTACCAGCAAAACCACACCTGCATATTTAGTATGGAAGTCAAGAGGCTTAGCCCGTTTTCTTGGTGCTGATTCTGTGAAGATCATCCTGCAAGAGCAAGAAGACACAGCCACAGCATCCTATGCCATTAGAGGTCCCTTCGAGGCTGAATTGTTAGCATTAGAACATTAGCACTCTGTGTATTTATCAAAATGTGGACACTAGAGTGGCTTGAAGTAGTTTCACTTCCTCTTAAATGATAATAAATTGGCAGCATGAGTGTTGACTGCCTGAAATGCAACTTCATTACTTCAGAGGTTAATGGAACAACCTCTCTCTGTTGATCTTCCTGTCACCATTGGCTACAAAAGACTCTCTGACACAGTGCAGTTTTCAGGAGAGGCACAAGTACAACAGAGATTAACCACATCAAAAAGAATACTGTCCCACTCCATTATATTCTGCAAAGCTGGTGTGCAGCAAATCACAGCAGCCAGCAGTGTCATCTGCCTTGTCTGAGAATGAAATCAGCATAAAAAGAGGTGATGATGCTGTATTACTGAGGCAAACACCTTTCCATAAAAAAAAAAAAAAAGAAAAAAGAATAAAAGAAGAAGGAAGAAAGATAAAGGAAAGAAGAAAAGCAAAGAAAGGAGGAGATGATAGGAAAATAAAAGTTTTAAAAGAGAAAATTAAAATGAAAAAGTAAAAAAAGAGAATAATTATGATGTAAATACTGGAGCTACTGACCTTAAGCTATTTTGCATTAATTCTATAGAATTCTTCTTGTATTTCTTACAGAAAGCTCCACAATGAATTAACCAAACTACTATTCTTTTGAAGGCTGGATTCATGATTTTGCAGGAGATGAAAACTGACAGGAATAGAGTAGGAGGTGGCCATGAGATTCAAAGAGGATTACATTTAATGCTGGCTAAGTGAATAACCCTCTGAATGAAAGTGTATTCATTTAGGGAAATGTGCCTCTTCTTGTTACAGGTTACTGCCCTGAAATGCCTGGCAGGCGTGTTACCTTCCAATAATTCATAACTCCTGTTGATCTCTAACTACACAATGAACGTGTCGTGTCCCTCACAACTCTGAGCAGAGAACATTGCCCAAGGAAGCTGAACATTCTGTACATCCTATACACAAAGAACTGAAGTCACTTCCCAGCAGGGAGGTAACTCCTGTCCTACCAGCAGCATCTACTTTGCCACGAACACAAACCCAAGTTCACAATACATGCAGGTTAGTTTTCTTTCTGTGATCATGTGCATGAAGTACAATTGCTCATTGGAAAGGTTTCATTTTGTTCAATATTTCTGTTCTCTTCAGCACATTAAGAGATGAACGCATAACTCAGACATGCAATGACAGCACTGCAAATGCATGCACATATCCAGCAATTATAGGTGTAGCTCTGCAAACCATTCAGGTGTGTTTTAGGTCACTTGTCTCCACTCTCTACTTTTAAGCCCCAGCAGTGTTTGGGATGGCACTTAGTCTGACAGCACACCTACAGCAAATACATCCAACTCCCTTGTTGAACTCTTTCTTTTAACTGAGGTCTCAGTTAAAAGTGAATACTTTTGAGCATGAAGCACATCAACCTGAATGAAAGCATCCACTTCCTACACACACACAGTGGCAGGTACTTTGACTTCTTATTAGAAGGCAACATTGATAATAAGAACTATCTGCTGATAGCATAAGGCAGGAGGAACCTACTGGAAATTATAGGAGATAAGGAAGATTGGGATTTCTTGCTGGAGAAGCATACAGGTGGTGATATTCTAGGAAGAAGCTCCTCTGAATGCCAGAGCAAGTGTTCCTTCCCAGCTTGTGATCTAAATGTTGTGAACAAGACAGGAGTTCAGGAGTTCAGGTCTGATTGTGTCAGTGGCACCTTTTGAGACCTTGGGCAAGTCATTTAATCTCTCTGTATCAAGATTTTCTCAGCTGAAAAAAACAAAAAACCAGCTACTTCTCTCTGCTGGAGAAGACCATTTCAACCTACAGATCAAAGCAGAATGTAAATGCTACACTTTCTTCTGCACTACTACACCATTTTCAGTTTCTTTAAGTTAAGAAACATATGTGGTGTTATCTGAATTCAGGCTGACTAGGAACCATGGGTTACCTTTTCAAAGCATAATTATTTTGGATGGCAAATTTGGAAAAAGTTAAACATCTTACTTTCACAAATTCTTCAGCCTCTCTCTAACTTAAGATCCAAAAATTAGGTCCACCAGTTTGAAGTCCTGTTTTGCAATAGTTGCTATGCAGCTGTAAGAAGATAACCCTTTAGCGAAGGATTTCAGTAAGAATTAGAAAGACACCCCACCCTTGGAAGTGTTTAAGGCCAGGCTGGAAGGGCCTGTGAACAACTGGTCTAGTGGAACATGCCCTTGCCCATGGCAGAGAGGCTGGAACTGGATGAACTTTAAGGTCCCTTCTGACCCAAGCCATTCTATGATTCTAGGAATTGAAGAGAAAAAAATGGTAGTTCAATGGCATGTTGGCTCCATGAGTGTTAGAGTTGAGAGCAACCCTTCCATAAATATACCAAACTCAAACCACACAATAAGGTGACAGTGCTGCAGGTTCTAAAAGTTACCATTTATAATACCTGAAAAAGACACTGTCCTACTGAAAAGAGGAATTTGAGGAATTACACATGGCATAAAAATATTAATTGAATATGAGAGCGTAAGACAATTCTTAAACAGGGGAAAACTCCATCTCTGCATGCACAGAACACCAGATGCAACAATATAAACTTCAAAGCTACATTGCTGCAGACAGAATCAGCCACAGCTTTCTTTGTAGACTCTACTTTGAAGAAGGAACTTTATGGGTAAGTGGGAGCATAACCACTCACAGCTACACAGAGTTGTTCATCCTTATACCAGAACATTTCATTTTTGCTCCAATCAAAAGCAGAGCTAAAGAGTGGCTGCTTTGTAGGTTAAGAAAATACTTCTGAATATCAGTGAGAATTTAATTCCAGCTTTTCTTCAATGCCCATAGATTCTTTTTTTAACTTATCTTTTATGTCTCTAAATCACGTTCAGTTCTAGTGAAATGTTGCTACTGCAATGCCAAGATACTATAATATAATGCAATGCTAATATAATGTTTGGAATTGCACAATTCCATCCTGCATCACAATGAATACTGCTGTGGAAACATTTATAGGAAAGAACTTCATTTGAACAACCCAGAGGAAGAAAAAGTCTATAATGCATTTCAGAATCTATTCAGTACCAATGCCTAACAAAATACATGTGACCTGGGACAAAGGTAAGTTATAAGAAATAAGAAACCTGTGTCAGAAATCCTAGTATAACAGAAAGTTTTATACTTTCTGAAATAGAAATATCTTGCTACTGATACCAGCAGTCAGTTTTTATTCATGTTGTGTGCACAGTTACAGATTCCTTATCCCCCAACACTGGAGCACAACAGTGCACTTTTATCTGACAGTGAGCAGTTCCCATTCTCAGCACATTACTGGAATTAAAGCACCATCCTGAGTTACAGAAGCAATTAAGTACAGACAGTTTATAAAACAACTACTGTTAACTGCATTTTAATGACATACACAGTTTAAAAAAAAAGTCTATGTTAGGTAAAATAATCCCAAATATTTTAAACACTTCACAGTAAGGAAATATTCTGGATCTTTAGAATGGATTCTGACTCTGCATTCTGAACTTTTTTTTCTAAAAACCCTTCAATTGTTTCTTAATTAGAATTTTTAACAACCAAGGGCAGAAACTTTGAGGGAAATCTGTATCAATGTATTTTTCAATGAGAGTCAAGAGTTTAGAAGGATTTTCTTTGCAAAAAAGCAACACTTTTTTGATCTTTATCTCCATTTGCATGGTAGAAGTATTCAAAGGAGTGAAGTATTACAGTCATTAGTAAGTAAAAGAGATATTAAGTGTACTAAACTCCAAGATTATCCATCAGAAATGAAACAAAACAAAGAGCCTACCAGTATAAGACAGACTTTTTTACTGCTGGCTGAAATCTTTCATATGGTATATAATGCTGGCAAAACAGAATTTTTCTATTCACCTTTTCCCTATTGAAAAGCAATGCTCTCTTTATCTAACCTTTTCTAAACCACCATTGAAAACTGTATTTTCTGACTCAAACAAAACATTGTTTTCCTTTCTGACTCGTATGGCTAATAATAAGGACTTGAGGTAAATCTCCCTACAGCTGCTTTCAGTTCATTTTAAGTCAATGAAACCTATATAATCCTGTAATACAGTCAATTGTTTCTTTTCCACTAGGCCTGAAGGGCTGCAAGCTTAGAAAGGGAAGAATTACTGTTTTGCTTTTAAGCACCTATTAATATTTTGCCCCTCCAGCAGTTCTTTTTTTCCCCTTTGAAGCCTTTTTCCCACTAAATTAATGTTTAACAATTAAATCAAGCTGAAGGAGATCTTAAAAGATCTAGACAATTACTGATTGGGTAGAAGAACAGGCCTTTAATTTAAATGGGAAACATCTCTGAAACGATGGTATGAGACCCCACAACTAATTACATAATTTTCTGCATCTGAGAAAACATGAGCTGAGAGAATGCAAATAGAGACACACATGGAATACCAAGAAGAAAAGCTGTAACTCTAACATCTACTTATCGTCTTTGAGAATAGAGCAATTTGTAGAAAAACAAGCTTTATGCTACTAGATAGACAGAGTTAAAATAGAACTTTAAAAAAAGAAGAAAATAAAAGAATATCGAAGGGATGGCATCTCTTTTTCAGGCAAATATTGCCAATAAATGCAAAATGGCAATCCTAAGTCTCTATGTAAACATCACAAGCAGGCCTAAGAGCCCTTTCAAAAGTGTGTATTCTTTGTATATATAATATACTTTTGTGTACTTGTAAGATAGAAGTGTTCTGCCTTTCCTGCTTTCTTCTATAGCAATGTGTATGTTACCTTAAAAATATATCTACAGTAAGGTATGATAATGGAGTTTTTCTCTCAGGCCTGGATAAACAGAGTTTGTTCTGAATGAAAATCCTTAACCTGAACTCAAAAGCTGGCCAGTGGCCAACTCCTTTGTCAGACCCCCTGAGCACCCCTCAGAGACCTGTCTTTCCCCTTCATTCAGACAGTTCTGCGGGCACTGAGATCTGCTCAGACCTCACAAATACATTAATGTGTGCTAAGACCACAAACACTGTCCTTTCCCCCTCCTAGCACAAAAAGTCATGTGCTCCAAGCAGAATATCGTGATTAGCCTTGCTTCTTCAAAGGGGCCTGCCTGAACTATGGCCTGGGAGTGTTTGGACCAAATGTGCATTGCTGAGACCTAATTAATGTCAGTGACATTATCCTAGGGCCAACAGAGGTGCAGAGGCACCTAAGGGCACCGACCAGGACGTCCAAGAAAACGATGGATGGCACCAGCAGGAACTGAGTATGTCCATGGTGGGAACCTTCCAACACTGGGCACGTGCCTCTAAAGTCTGTCCATCACCCAAGCATCAGGGACAGACAATGTCTAGTTCAATGAACTAGACACCTAATTTCCTAACAGACCCTCTAGAGTATTTCCAAAGGAATCTGGCTCCCACTGATTCCAAACACACAAGAAAACAGCAGTTTTAAAGAGAGATACTTTATGTTGGTTCCAATTAAAACACAACAGTTGAACTCTCAGAGAACCTGAAGGTTTTGTTTGCAGTTTCAGTGTTGACCAAACTACAGCTATTCTTCAAACATTTCAGAAACTGCACATTTTTCTCCTGTGATCTCAAGTACTTCTTATTACAAGACAAGCCACAGGCAAATGAATTAATAAAAATCCCAACAGATTTTCATGATTCAAATACTTGCTTAATATTTCAGATGGAGTTTTCTCTAATTTAACAGTTTTACTCATCCCTAGATAGAATCAAAACATGATCTGAGGAAAAAGTGTTATTCAGTTTTATGAGTCATCAAATAATTTTGAAACACTGAGCACATTTTAGCTCACCATCTGTTACATAACCTCAATGCAAAGTAAAAAATATTATGTTTTTGGCTACAAACCCGGATTCCATTTTCAGAAAAAGGTTGGGATGACAAACAGACTACTATGAAGGACACATTCAGCCAACAAAAAAACACTCTAACACTTCCAGGAATTAAGCCCCTCATTCCTATAATAACAAAAACCATCACTGCCATAAGAAGGTCATGTCCTTTCCTGCTTTTAATATTTTTTTAATATAAATTCTTTAGTATCTTTCTATTATTCATTGTAAATATTTCATTTCACCAAGCCAATTATATTCACAATATATTTCCCAATACAGACTGTAACTGATACATGAATGTGTGTGTAGCAGAGGTATGTGCACTAAAAAGCAATCCCCAGTCAAATGCCTTTTTTTAGTCCACAGGAAGAACAAACAGGTAACCTCACATTTGTGTAATATACACAGCACAATGTTAAAAATCAACAAAACTGGGAATCATTTCTATATTATGCAAAACCACCCCAAACACTTCCTCCCACACACACCCAGGACATTCTAAAACAAAATTTCATTTGTTTTCCAGAATGGAATTGACTCTCTCAAGGAAATATAAACACTGAGGGCCACCATGAGCACCAGCCCCTTGCAGACAGCTGAGCACAGGCTCTGCTCATAGGTTTGTCCCACTTGTTTGAAAGTCCTCTGCGTGTGAGAGGGTGGGATGGGTGACAACCCCTGGGGCTGTGATTGGGATGGCAAAAGGAGACACAGCCAAGGAAATCAGGCTGGAGCTCAGGGCTCCCACCACCACTGGCATCAGCTGGGTGCTGAATGTGTTGGCAGCAGCTCTTAAATGACAAATCTGAGGTGTGGTTGGAAGGCTCTAGTGAGCAACCAGCACTGACTTACCCACCGCCAGTGTTTGCCCTTGTGAGTCACTGTGCGTGCCGCCAGGAGCAGCTGTCCCACACATCCAGCACGACGCTGGAGCTCAGCCCAGCCCCAAGGTCTGCAGTGCCCTTCACAGCTGGATAACTGGAGTGCAGCTTCCCTGGGTGGGCAGGACAGTCCCCAGGGTGCAGAGCCAGCCCTCCCAGCCGCAGTGCTGTGGGAAGGGAAGGGAAGGGAAGGGAAGGGAAGGGAAGGGAAGGGAAGGGAAGGGACACACAGGACAGGTGCTACAAGGAGAAACAGCGATGCTGGCTCCCACGGAGCCCTGGACAGGCACTGGCAAACTTGTGCTGTGCCCTCATGTCCTCTCCATTCCACACCCCAAGTAAATCTGATGAGGACACTGTCCTCTGACACCTCTGTTCCAGAGAAACTACAGAACAAGAAAAGATGTTGCTAACACTCCAAGAATGTGCTGAGCTGGGCAGCGAGTTTGCTAAGGATTGCCTGAGAAGGCAGAACCACCCTCCCGGGGCAATCCGAAGGGAGCACAGTATTAAATACTGTTTTTAAATCCATGAAGATAGGGTGGGTCAAGAAGACAGATGATGCAAAAAGCAAGAGAGAGATGAACAAAGGCACAGGCTTTGGGCCAAAGAATAAACCCTCCTTGCTGTGTACTAGCAAAGGTGAAGGGGAGTTGGCTGGCAGCAGGAAACAGGCTGCAAATAGGGACTGTTTCCCCCCCTAAAATTTGCGTTCCTAAGGCACGAAGAAAATGTTGCAAGGACGTAAAGATGTTTCTTTCTTTTGGATTCAGCGTATTTTGTGCAATGTCAAAAGTTCAGAGTGAAAATTTCCATCCCAGCCTGAAGAAGAACAGTGCAAATATTTGAGTTTTGTGAAAACACGAGGTTCTTCCTGGAGATGGGGCGTGAGCACGGGCCCTAGCAGCAGGGAGCGGGGCTGAGCAGGCGGGAGAGCGAGCCTGGGGAAGGCCCCGGGCCAAAGGCAGCGCTGGGCTCTGCTCAGAGTCAGCGAGATTGAGAGAGCACAGTCCCAGCCTGGTGGGACCCACAGACAGAGCTTGGGGAGCATCCAGCCCGACGAGCCTATCCAGAGCCATGACACCGAGTAACAAATAAATAGCAAACAAAGATGTGCCGGTGACAACAATCAGCTTTAGAAGTTAACAGGAGAAACCTGGAAAGTGTAAAACCTATTTGTGTTGCTAGGCAAAGGCAGTGAAACTAATTCTAGAGTAATGCTGTGTCAAGTAGAGTTTTGCACAGACGAATTCAAAGACCAGAAAACAAGGAAGATTAATTGTTATTTAAATTTCCAGACTTGGATCGCTCCCATAAGCCTGACAATGAAAAATTAATAATACAGATTCGTGAAGTTCGCAATAAAAAGAAAGAGGCCAATGTTACATTCTTAACAGGCATTAGCTAAGGGGCATGGAAAGGTTTAAACTGTTACCATTCAGAGCAGTGATGATGAGTGAAAAGTGACACAGGAAACTTGGGGACTGTTTTTAATCACCCTTGCATAGCTGTTAAAGGCACAATAAAATGGCAACATGACATTATAAATAGAGCATGTAAAAGAGCCTTCTGTGACAGGGAGAACTGCGACAGACTCCCTTATTAGACAGGTTGGCTTAAGCATTCATTCTGTCACCCTCCCCAGTTGGTCAAATGCTCTGTCCCTTCTCAAAGTTAACTCAGCTTGGCCTATCTTTAGGTTAATATTAAAAGGGTGATTTGTCAGAGACCTAGTTTAAAAAGCAAACCAAGCACCAACACAAATGTGTTAAAACTTTTTCAATTTCACAAGAAGGATGTCAGCTTCGTTGTAAAAGCCTCACATGATATGAAATACAATTTAAACAATCTGGGATGCTTGGAAATAAATCTGTAGAAAAGAGGCCATCTGCTCACAAAGATGATGGGAGAAGATGAAGCTTCCTGGTGATTTCTGGTTGTGTCAGAACTGAATTTTGCACATCTCTCTGCAAACCACCCCACAAAGAGCGTTGCACAACATTGTCTTTGCCCTAGTTTTCAAAGATCATAGTACAAATAATTCCCACTAGATCAGTGGGAACATGCAACCACTGAAAGGAATCTGAACATTTATGTAATTTATGAAGAATGAATTATCATCAATCCATTTGGTCTTGAAATGTGGCCTGAAACCCTATTAAATTCTAGATGCTATTCCTAAGTTACAGCAAGAGATTCAGCACAGAGCCTGAAAGATTAAGAAAAAAAAATCAAGACAAATATTTCTGGTTTTTTAATAATTCGCTTTGGATTCTTATTTCCCTGCCAGATATGAACTGTAATATTGAACATAAAAATCCACTATCATTCAGAGCAAGCACTGAAGAACTACAAATTTGTTTCCAGCTGTTACTTCCTTTTGCTATTACATCACAGATGTGCACACATTTATTTTACTGAGAGCTTTATGCATTTAAGGCCACAGATAAAGAAAATGGGGTCTCCTTTTAATGACTTGTTAGCAATACTTGCTCTTCATAACCATACAACAACACAAAGCATAAAGCCCATAAAAAGGAATATTGGTGCTCATGTCATTTAAATTCCTTATTCATTCTGCCTTTCCCCAAATGTGTACTGTGTTCACCTAATCTCACTTGTCATTCTCAGCAATGTCTAAAATAATAAAGAGAAACTCCTTAAAGAGAAAGATGATTTCCCTTAAGGCTAAGCATAAGTGAAGTATTCTAAGGAAATAATGTCTGTAGTGCTCAAAGATGAAGGACCTTTCACAAGATCCACCTTTTAAACATTTTTATTTACATTCTTCTCCCAAAATGAGGCAGAATATCAATGATTAAGAACAAAGAATTTTTGGGGGGATCACCCAACAGAACTAAAAGAAAGAAATTAATCAAATAATAAAAAGCACACATCTTGAAAAGGAAATCAAACAGAATTTAAATAAATATGATTATAATTAAGTGTACACTTAATACATGTAGTAAGTCATCTCAGTTTTTGTAAACAAATGAGAGTGTAAATAAGAAGTTCACACACAAGTCCACCACTCTGCTCTTCTGCAAAGACCTGCCTCACTTCACCTCATCAGGAAGCAGCTGTGTGCACAGTAGACCAAACCTTTCATACGCCATCTAAGATTCAAAAAGGAACGCACAGCAATGAATCTTACTGTGATTACTTTTTCAAGTTGTATATTTTGTTCTATTGCAAATTACTCCATTGTCTCTGGCTTAGAGCAGCCACAGACAAGCCATAAAATTATGCCACTACTTCTCTGCCTTTCCCATTTTACGGTATTCCACTATTTTTAAATGAAATACATTTGAAAGTCTTTCCTCAACAGGGCTGTCTCTGAAATAATTAAGATTGCTCAATGCTAACCTAGAAAAGGATTGCACAACAGTGAGAAATAACCCCCTAGACATAAGGACATGGCAAATGACAGGATGTCAAAAGTAAAAGGAGGGAGACACCTGCAAATTAATTCTGTCATCTGCTCACTGCTCACCCACTCACATCACGTGGGGCTGAAGAATGAGGGACCTCACCTCAGTGGGGTGGTGAGAGGATCACAGGGAAGAACAAAGCAGCAGCTGATCATAACAGTTGCCATTGAAAATTGGAAGAGAAAAGCACAGGGAAAATTGAAAACTGAATTTAAATACAGAAGTGGAGAAAGGCCAAGAGAGAAGAGATAAAACACCCTGGGTAATTAAAGAGAGGAGACTGCATTTAGAAGAAAAGCAGGGGTTAGCCCAGTGTGTTAAACAAAGGCAGCTGCACGTTTACACCCGAGGGCCCCTCTGTGCCAGGGCACACTGGGTTACTGAGGGGACGAGGGATGGCACTGCGGCTTCTCAACCTGCAGAGAAATTCCCCACTACTGGAAGAGGAAGAAGGCAGGTCCAGGCATGAGTGATATCCACCATCCTCCACTGGAAGGCTGCCAAAAAGTGAACGCAGTTGAGGATTAATTAAACTATGAGCAAACTACCACTGGTGAGCAAATCCTTCCCTCCTCCCTGTGCCTGAGAAACTGGAAGTGGGAAGAATGAAGTGCAGAGGTCATGCAGGAGCACCCATGACCCTGGGGATGGCTTTGTGGCTCTGGAGGATCCCCTGGGATATCTGCTGCTCCTTTCACAGGGGCAAAGCACACTGCTCCTGCTGCACTACAGGCAAAACCATTAAAAATGGAGCAACTGGCAGGGAAGTTTTCTGTATTTCCTCTGTAGGCTTTTTTCCAGTAGTGTTGGAGCAGGTCCTGACATCAAGGTAGAGATGCCTGGCTGAAAGTCTGTGAAGTTCACCCCCCAGCATGCCTTTAAGGAAATATTTGTGTAGAGCAGGGCTATGTTTGTGGGAACCTACCTCAGGGTATCCTTATCAATGTGCATTTGCTTTCCCTCCTTGGGAATAGGTACCAGTATCAGGGTGAAATGATAACTTGATTGTTGGAGCATTTACATGGTTTTAATGAGCAGCTGCTTAAATGGCCCAGCAATTCCACACACAAATATTTGACCCCAGGCCTACAGTAATTTATGGACCTTCCAATTATGGAAAGTATTCTTTTTTCTTTTGCTTAGCACTTGGACTGTTCCTTCTATTACTTACTCCATATCCTTTCCTACTGTTCCCCTATGGAGCTTCAGTTGATTGTGGGAAATGACAGAGGGAGCTGTACATTACCCACATGTGAAGGATAAGGGTCTATTTATTTACAATCTAGGCAAACAAAATACAGGAATTGTGGAGAAGTTTATGCAGAAAGGTTCCACATAACTTTTATTTTTCTAGAACAGTGCAAAAAGAGACCTGAGCTAAAAAACGGGGTCCTCAACTAGACTTTCAATATAATATATATTTGCCCCTAGTTAAATGTTGAAGTCCTGGCTTTCCAGGTATGTGTCAAAAACTGCTGTAAATGTTTATGAGCGGGGAAAATGGAAATTCTCATATAATTCAAGTCATGCCAGAAACATATTTGCATTGTCTGCAGTGATATAGAAACTGTATCAAACACAGCCTGATCATATTAAAATTTTAATTACAAAATCCTATGCAATTACGAACAAACTCTTTGGATGTTTCTTCACAAAGTCCAACTTAATACACACATTCCAGTACTTAAAAACTCTTGCTGTTTATGGCAAGGGAGTCATTAAAGTACTTTCAAAATATAAATTCTGTATCTTTCATATAATATTTGCAAAATCTGCTCTAAGTGCGTGTTTATCACTGCTGGTAATATTACAACAGAACTGGAAAAGAAGAAAGCCAAAAGTAATCTCTGCCTAATGAATAACAACATTTTCAACTATTTGGACGAGCTAAAAATACACTGCTTGGATGAGGAAGGATAGCTTTGAGCTAAAAATAGCAGAAACAAAGAATATTTAAGACAAAACAAAAAAAATCTCAAATAATTCTTAAGAATTTGTGCAGAGCTTTAATATTTATAACCTCCTTTCCCAAGCAGAGCTTCAAAACACAAAGAGGACGTGAAATTGATAACAAAGGAAAGACGCCAAGAATGTACAAAATAGAAAGAATTTCTGCATTCCTCCTGTGAACATGGAAGTCCTCCCTCTGAAGCAATTTATCTTGGCTGATGAGAGATTGGTGGGTGTGCCCAAGACAAAACTCGTCAGACAAAGACATGTTTGTTTGCTTTTCATTTATCTTGAAGTCAAAAGCACAATATGTGTCAGTGCCAATGTGGGCCTTTCCAGATCTTCACTCTTCAGTGGGATATGAGATGAAGAGACATATTTCTTCCAAAGGGAGGATAGATCTGTAACTAACTCCGTACTTATCATAAATTTGTATAATAAGTAGCCTTTGGAAAGGCTGTATGAGCATAGTGAAAGGCATTCTAAACAGATAAGCCAAATAAAGCCTGAAAGCAGCATCAACGACAGAGGTGACACAGTGTGTTCCACCTCCTACAGTAGAACAATGGCCCACTCATTGCTGCAACTACTGCACTATAGGGCCTTGCTCCCTGCAGTGATGTTGCGCCCCAAAGAAATGGAGATCCCTAAATTAGCATGAATTAGTCACTCAGAACACACTCCAGCTAAAAACTCAGGCCTAACTGAAAGACAAACTTCCTTATTTTACATTTTCAATTCTAGTCTTGTAAATGCTGAAAATCTGTCTCTGAAGGTTAGACATTACCCAAAATTAATAGCTTTGGGAACATGACAGCAGAAGATGCTGCTTAGGAATAGGAAGATGGAATGCGAGAACTATTACATATATTTTTTAATTTCTATTGCTCATGGTTCCATGTGGACAAAAATTAACCTTGAAAGCTGCATTCCTAGTAAAATTACATAGAGTACAATTAACTTTCTGTTTAGAACAAGATTAAAGATCTCTGGAAGACAGAGAGTCAATGCTTTACTTCAAAGATAGGTACACAAATTTATTTTGACAAAACAAAATAATATAAAGTGAAAAGTCAGAAAAAATTGTCTTGGATCTGTACTAATCAACACTGCTTTTTTCAAAACAGAAATCAAGAGATGCATCATCAGAAATTCTTTGTAGATGAACTACATGTTAAATGACCAATTCAAATCAATTTATCAATGCCATATGTCTGGATTTTCATGCATTGTATGTGATATTGTTTTATATTTTTAACTGTACCTTGTTCTAAGATGCAAAGAGCACAGAGGTAATGCACTGGACAAAGGTCTTCATTCTGTTTTGTACAGTCTCAATTGCAATGCAGAATTTCAGGAAATTTGGCAGTTTTGAAATGCTGAGTTGTTGCTACATCACTCTGGGGTAAGCTCTACCTTGTATATTCTTATGATTGATTGACAACAAGAAGAAAAATAATACCACGATGATCTTTTCTCTTCAAGAAACTTGACTAATTCTAGTTACTTTTATAACCTTATTAATCTCTTGGGATTACTAGTTTTGAGCTACACAAACCAAGATGTATTATCTGATGCAATCATTTGATGGAATTAATGGGCTGAGTTATTACTACGGAAAATGAGTGTTCAGTACCCCAGGGGATGAGGGCCTACAAGGGGATAGCAAGGCACTGGGGTTTTGTCCAAAACTTAATAGTTACATAATATTTACTGTTACCCACCCATATACTTAAATACATAATGCAGATGGTATTTCCAACTCAAATTTGTCTCATTCTCAGAATAGCCCACAGTGATTTTATTTGCTGACAAAGACACTGAGGAAAGAAGAGATCCACTGCACTTGCATAATTCTTGGTCAGGACCTAGGGCTGGCTTTAGGCTATGAGCTGGCTGGCTATGAGCCTTAGAGGACTCCCACCCTCGCTCATGTTGGAGTATGCCAAATCCTACCAAAGCCTGGATTTTAGTCCTGCTATCCTCAATCCTGAATAGAATTCTATTGGGTTTTTTAGTAAGAAAATCAGACAGAAAATGTCAATCCCTCAAATTCTGTGGCAATAAATGGCATCTGATAGTTAGTCCATGATCTATTTACCCAGGAAGAACCCATAGAGAGGGGTGAGGTCTGTGCCTGCCAGAAGCAAGGTGTGGAGAAAAGCTTCTGCCTAAACAAGAATTTAGGCAGAAGCTACAAGGAATTTATCATGAGTTTCAGAAGAAACACTATTCTTATTTTTGTAACAGTCCCTCTTTTGCTGCATTCAATCAGTTCTATTTGACATACCTAGTACTTAAATATTCAAAAAGACTAGAAGACCCAAGACCACTGTAAGAAGCGTTTCTATTTTCAGAGGTAGGTCAACAACAGAACATTGTATATGAAATGTGGACTCTCTCAGGAAACATCTGACATTTATCTTTTAAGCAGACAGTGACTAGATGCACAAAATAAATGTAATAAAGTAGCAAAGCCCAGCGACAAGGGAGTCAGAAGGAAATCTTGAACAGTCTGCAGTGCAGCAAGCTGTCCTCTTCTACAGATTTTAGTCCTAAAATAGAAAAATCTTGGAAAAATTATAACTTTTCATAAGATTCATATAAAATGCAAAACATTCATAAATATGGTTTTAAGCTCCTTCAAATATAATGCTGTAAATCTTATTACAGACTTCAGATGTAATTGTTCTGCTGTTTGTCTCATAACGCTGTGCCTCTTAACTTTATATGGTTACAAAGGGGATTAATTTTGCTTTAGTCCTTTGTTTTCTTTTGCTAATAAAGACCAGACTTGTTTGTTCATTTTCTTTCAAGTACTTCTGTTTCTTATAGCATGAGCTCATACAGATGTAATATAGAAAATCAGTATAAAAATCTAGATGGTTCAGGTAAAGTACAAAAATTTGGACAACTTAAGAGTAATCAGAAGCTTTGGGGGTCATCCATTCCTCTTTTATTCCCTCATATATCTTATATTCCTTCTAATATTTATCTATCTCTATATTTTAATTTTATTTCACAGTAATAGAAACTTTTTTCCTCTCCTCCAAACTCCATATGCTTTCCTCTCAGAATCCATTTTTCTCTTTCGAAAATATCCCCTACAACTGAGAATACCTTGTATTAAGGGTTTATAAATTAATCTCTTTTAAAAGTGTTCTTGACAGCAAGGATGTACATTTCTATAAAAAAAAATCTAATCCTCCTGCCAGCTGAAGGCCCCTGTGGATGTATAGAGCTTTGCTGGTATGAATCTCTAGGTGCATGGCAGATTTCCCATATGGCATATCTAGATCAGGTCCAATAGTAATAGCTTTATACATTTAGAAAACAAAAAATAGAAAAAGTGAAAGATATTTTGAAAAGTTCTCTGGAGTAGAAGTGCCTTCACATTTTAAGAATAAAACACAATAATTGAAATTATTTTGTACTGCGAGCCCCTAACCTGTGCTGTGAACCCAATACAACAGAATTATGATCAAAAAGACCAGGCTAGGTAAGCATAATTGCCAAAATGAAATAAAAATGTGCAACTCAACTAAGTGTTAAGGTCAGTACAGATTTTGCTACTCTCTTCTGATGCAGAAGCCCAAGATGATAATAACAAGCAGGAGTTACACCATTTAATTTGACAACATTTCTTTACATTCTCTAGTTATAATTCTATTTAATGGAAGAAATACTGTTTTAAATAAAAAAAAAATCATGAAAACAGGTTCTTTCATTGTATTCTTCAGACAACAGAGGCTCCTCTGACCTATAATTTCCTGGACTAGAGCTTATGTACATATTAATGAAGACATAATAGCTCTCACTTGGTATTGGCAAAAATTTTCCTCAACTGAATAAGAGATAAGCTCTTAGAATGCAAATACCAGAAATACCAGAAAGTTTGCTTATGGATTTGTTTTTTACCCAACCCATACAGTTGTCTAAGGCAGGGTGAACAAAACCCAGGCATTACTGCTTAAGGAGACCTTCATACAGACTCTGTGACTTCATCCCCCCTTCCTCTCTAAATGCACCATGTCCTAAGCACCACACAGCTCTGCTCCTATAGGCACTTGGTACTAAGAAGTTTAAAGTAGGAAATGATGGTGATGTGATAGCAAATGAATGTTGGCAAAATGTCAAAAGTCCGGTGTAAAATTTTATGAGCATGCACATTCCAAAGTAATGTGGACACAAGTCATCCACTGTAGTTCATTTTGGCAGAAATATTGCAAAAATATATAATTTTAGCATATATTACAATTCACTTATGGATGCTTAAAAACACATCCATCAACCTCCCCAGAAAGGTCAAAGGAATACATGGGCACACCAGTGACAAGAGGAACTGGTGCATCCAAAGAGCCTGGTTGAAAACTGACAGATGCATCAAAGCTTTTGCAGAGGTTCCTCAGTGCTGACTGGGCTAAAAGCAAATACAACTCTGCCAGCAGGGGAATGGAAGTGAGCAGGGCTGTGCTGATGTTGCTGATGTCAGTGCCAGCAGGCTGTGTGCAGCCAGTCACTTCTGAACCCCTGCATGCCACATCTCTGTGCACCAGTGACTGCATTACAGACACTCAGACACACCTCTAAAACATCTTTATAAGTATACCCAGGTCTCCTATGTATATTATAGGAAACATATAGTGGACACTTATAACAGCAGGGACAAAAAACACAGTAGAGTTGAAAATTTTGTTAAATCATTTGAGCTGGTAGGTTTTGAAAAGAAGAAATTGTTACATTACCTAATTTTATATTTCTAAACATATAGTCATTGGGAATTAGCCTTTTCCAGGATGGATGTAAATACACATTATTATATGAACTCTTACTCATATAATCAATTCAAGTTCACAAAAGGAAACATGACATTTGCCACACCTGTGGCATGCAGTGTTTCTTTATGTCCTTAAAAACACATTCTTTAGTTGGCAGAAAACACCTGACACCTGGAAGAATTGACCTCTTCGAATCATCATCTCTAGACACAAAGCATTATAATATTTGTGAAAAAAGGGGAACCTAGCCAAGGCTTTGAGATCCTCTGCTATAACTTTCAAACCCACTAACTCTCAGACAAAACTCTTCTTTTAAAAAACGTATAGCATCTCTCAAAGCTCCATCTCTTCCAGGCTCATTAGCAGTAAGTGATAGAGACATTAATGAGGGGGATATTTTTAATGAGCTTGCACAGAGGGCAGTGGGTGTCTGCAAACAGCCTGACCCTTTCTTGTGGCTCTTGGGCTCCTCTTTTACCAAATAGATCTCTTCTATTCTCATTGGAATTCTCTTCCTTTTGTTTTTGTCATTGCTTTACAAGCTGTAATGAAACAAGTAAACTAAAAACCAAATTAAATCCTGCTAAATAACAGCCGATGTGTTCATTATGGCTGCACAAGAGTCTCCAAATATGCCAGTGCAGGTCCCCCAGACAGCAACAGGTAAAGTTGCTTTCAGAGCAAAAGCTGTACAGCATGTGCAGAGAGCATCTGACATCTGCTGCTACTGACTCATTAACAGCAAGCAAAATCAGCCAGTGTCCTTTACCAGGCTTTGTGTGCCCAGTATTATCCCCCAGGAGTGGGAATCTTCAGCTCAAAAAAAAAAAGGCAAAAGCAAAGATCCTTAAGAATTGTTGTGACTGGGGAGGCCATGAGAAGTTAAGGAAATGTCCTACTGGACCATACACCCACAAAATCCCTGTCATAGGCATTGACTGGTCCACAGGGTCAGCTCCAGGCAGCAGCTAATGGAGAAGACCTCTATCTGTGGTGTAGAAATGTGAAAGTAACACTGATTGTCAAAGGTGCCCTGGGAACACTGCCCAAGACACTTAAGAACCACCTCAATGACTTTTTCATTAGTCTCCAGAGTTTCCAGAAGTCTAGACTTACTATCTTGGAAATGTCAGTATCAGACAAATTTATGGTGAGAAGCAAAGTTTATGAGATAATGGGGGTGGGGAAAAGAGGATGTTGGGGAGGAAGATAGTAAGTCTAGACTTTATTTTTAATATATCTTCCATTTTGTGACATCATCTTGACTTCTAAGGATCTGGTTGATCTTGAGCTCATGAGGAAATAAATCCAATTCATAGACAATGGCATCAGTTCATTTGACTATGATGCAAATTAATAAAAACCACAAGCCTTGACTTCATCCAATTAGAACATCTAATGACCAGGGATCCATTATGATGCATGTATAGCTAGTGCCTCAAAAAAGTATCAATTCAAAGTTGCAGAGAAAGACCTTTAGCCAGGGTCCCATAGAAATTAATAAATATGATGCTAAACTACCAGAATTTCCTTAACTGTGTCCTTCAGTCAAAACTGGGACTAAAAGTAATGTAGGTGACAGTCCTGCACTAGGTTCCTTCCATCCTTAGCATTCATCAGGCCTTAATTCATGGTTGTGTTGAACTTTAGTTGCACTGTACATATTGGTTCCTATGCAGCCTGAAAGCAATTAATGCTTGATAAATTTGCCCATTTTACCTGATGAGCAGGGTAACCAGAATGAGCTTCCAACCTGTCTGGTTAAACAAAGAAAGGCAAACCTGAAAACATTAAAGGGCTTAGAAATCTCCTTTGATTGTCATTAACCGATTTGCATCTGGAAAAGGCATCAGAGAGCATAATGTGACAAAACTAAAAGGTTAAGATGTTTGCAGAACAAGAATAATCCTTATGCTATGGACAGGAAATATTCAACTCAGAATAAAGTTTAATGAGGGCAAAATAAAGCCTAGGCATGTGGAAATGCTCCTCTTTGAGGATATTCTTTATACCAATTACTCTTCAAAGGTATTGGGCTAATGTTTTTGGCAAAAGATTACAATTAAATCAGATGAATAGTTTCCAATGTTTTTGCATCTAATATGCTCAGAAAATGTCCTTTGCTCATATTATGAATCTGTCATCCTTGTATTTTATTTTGGCAACACATATAGTTACTGATTTTAGTTTTGTCAAGAATTTTAAAACATCTCAGCCTATTAATCTAGTTTATAACATGACAAATAATTAATTTGTTTTCATTATTGTTTTTGTTTTCCAAGAATCTTGCATGGGGAGAAAAATTGCCAGTAAGTTTCTACTTATTTCCTATTTCTTCCAGAGACACTTCTTTTCTTATTTTTATTATTAAAATTTTGTCCTTAAAAACCAACCATTGTCTTGAACTTTACAGTCTCTTCTAATTTCTTTCTAAAACCTTCTTTTGCCTTGATGTGCTTCTGATTCACACAGTAACAAAATAACACAACACAGTAATTCTCTGACAGAGCACAATTTTAGAACACAAAAGAGAATATTGAGTGAGAGGTGGAGAGGCACATCTGAGTGGGGATACTTGTCAGGGTTTAACATCCCACATATGACCTCAAAAATTTAACCCTATGTTTCAAAAACAATGCTCTAATCACTCCCCCGCCCCCCACCACAAACTTCAGTAATAGCAGTAAAGCATTTTTTTTCTTTCTGGATACAGAGATTCCTTTTCTCAGAAAAAAGAAAATCTACTTAATAAGGTGATAAAGATCACCTTGAAAAGATTCAGGAGATGAAATGCACAACAAAGTAATGAATGCACTTAGGTAACAAGAGCAGGGGCTGAAATCTCCCATCTCATGCATTCACAGAAGCCTTAAACTCTGGATTCCTCTTTCTCTCACACCTTTTCCTGCATAGGAAACCCCACCTTTGCAGGACTTGTTATTTTTCTGACCTGCATTCTTGGACTTCTGCGTTCTTCCCCAAAATAAGCCCATACCCAGTGGAGTCAAACCCCACCGAGGTCTCTCTGCAAGCACTTTTGGGTCACAGAAAGACATCTGCAGAGAGAAGTGGCAGTTGTGAGCAGTGAGGAGATAAAGGATATTTATTCAATAAACAGCAGAAAATTGTGACTTAGGAGAGAGTCATGGGAAAGAACCTCAGACAGGAGGAGGATTAGCTACTCTGTTTTCAGACAGAAGTAGGTTTTTTTTTTTAATCCCTGTCAGAAGAGTTGGAAGAAGACAATTTCTGTGTAAGGATGCCAAGGAGAGGACAGCCTGGGCTGGGGCAAAGCAGCCTCAGGCAACAGGTGCTGATGGAAGGATGCCTGACAGTTTAGCTCAGGAAGACACTTCTCCCTTTCAGATTATCAAGACTGAATGAAATAACAGCCATAAATTACTGTGTTGAACAGGGTTTTTTTTGGTTAAGAAAAAAACCCCACAAAATTTATGTTAAAAATAAGTCACCCTTGTGTTTAGCCTTCTGTTTTTAAAATACATCAGTAAGCAGATAGGACCTTCTTATTGATCTAAGTTTCTTGGTTTTTTAGAGATTAACATTAATTACCTGATCAATATATTTAGAAAACACCAATATGAAAGGTATGGTACTGCCAGAAAGGAACCTCACTGGATTTGGCCTCCCAGTTTGAATTGCAGGTCTCAGCTCTTTGTGTGATTCCTCTTCCATTACTTATGTAATGCTTTAACCTTTTTCCTTAGTCCATAACTATTTCCACTGCCATGCTCTCCAAAACAAACCCTCATTTTGGTTTTTATATATTATAATTGTTTATAGTTTTGGTTTGGCTAAAATGCAGGATGACAGGATCATATTAATGATGACAGAATACACCCCGTCCCTTTGTCTCCTAGTGTATTACAAAGAATCTACAGGTAAATTGATGTGTACAATCAGCATTTTATTCCTTTCATACAATGGGATTTGTGCCATTCTCTCTGCAATTGCAGTGAAAATAAAATAGATATACTATGTCAACTAACAAAAGAAAGGGAAAAATTTGTACTTCTTGTTAGTATAACAGTCTATTAAATTAGGAAAGCAAGATGGATTTGAGTGGAAACAATACACCTTTTCTACTCAAATGCTGCCATAAATCTGACTCAATATAAGTGCCTCAGGAGCCAATGCCATAATGTTTCTACTCCCTTTTCCCATCACACTCCAGCACTGAGGAGCCTTTGCTCATCCCTGGGCTTTGAAGTGCATCCTCAGCCAGAGATCCACATCCTATCACACACCCTTAGGTAATTTGATGCCATTTATCTTCTTAACTGCTACATGATTTGTCAGAGTGCTTTTTGCAGGCAGCTGAATGATCCCCTGTGTTACCAGCAGCAGTAAAGGATGTTTTCAGAGTCACAACAATATGAATGGAGGCAGCATGGTACAGCAAGGTGCCCACCCTGGCTGCCTGCAGCTCTGGAGCATCCCAGCCTGCATATGGAGCATTCAGCAATCTTTTATTGACATACAGGCCTAAGAGTAAGGACAGCAGTAAGAAATTACATCACTGAATGACTGTTAAAATATGGTTAATTCGTTGCAGACTACAAACTATACAGGCATGCAAAAAAGGCAAAAATATACATGGCATATACTACTAAGAACTCTTGTATAAAATCTAAAAGTATAATTTGAAAACAGATATTCTAATTGTAAATAGCTGTAGACATTTCAAACACTAAGGTCTTCCAGTAAAATTGCTGCAAAGTTAGAAGAGGTTATTGTATGAAATAGTCTTAAATCATGTCTTCAGTGCCTGTTGCTACTCTTCATCCTTTTTGCTACATAGTCTTTTGGACATTGCTGTAGTTCTTTGGTTTTACCTAAGGCAGAGGAGCCTGCTTTCCTGTTTAATCTCTGTGGCCAGATATGCCTAACATTGTTTCTGGGATGGGGAGTGACCAGAAGCTGGAGCTCTGCAGGTCACTGGTTAAACTTTCTGGGGTATGTGCATACATTTCCAGCATTAATCCCAATTTTGATTTTCAGGATATTCAAGAACTTCGAGGCTCAGCTGAAAGAAGTGTATTGTCCTATTAAAGAAAAGGGGGGATGGGAGAGGGGAGTGTATAGAAAACAGTTTTCTGAAAGGCAGCCTCTCTTTTGCCCGAATAATTTCAAAATACCAATTGAATTGCAAGTACAATTTCTGCGCTTTGCACCTCTAAGTGGACTTGACTGTGGATTCAAAAAAATGTACCTGTTTATTCTCTAAGGGAAGACTATTTAGAATAAGTGTATGCTTACAATTATGGTAATGCTTAGAAAGTTCAGTTATGAAAGGGTTTGGTTTGGGGTTTTTTTTTTTTGTATGTGAGTTGCAGTGTAATCTAATGAACTGTATTGAAAATGCATTATTTTTGCATTCACATCACATTGCTACTGCTCTGTTCACAAAGTCTCATAAATGTAACCAGGACAGATCAAGTTTCACTGAGAAAATTAGCCAAAGAAAAAAAGCAGAATTCCCTTCTACTGCCACTCTTTCTGTTTCCTTAATACACTCACAAGAGAAAGACTGAGTTAATATCAGCTGTACAGAGAAGGAAGAAATCAGGTCCAAATTTGAGACTCCATGGTACATGTAGACCATGTATTTATAAAGACAGCTTTACATGGGCTTATATTTGTCAATAAAAACACAGCTCTATTTAAATTCACAGAAACTGTGAAACACACTGTATAGTGTCTTTAGTTTTTGCTTATCCTCTACATTTGTCTTCATATGCAGAAGAATGAAGATTACCTGTCAAAATAAAATGCTGTAAGAATGAAATATACAGCATGTACTGTGGGAAAGTACTTGGGCTCCTCACAGATGCAGCAGCTGGCGTGCATGGCTGAAAAGTGCTCATTTTAATCAGCCAGAAAAATAACAGAGTTTATGGCATATTTCAAGTGAAGATACCTGGAATTTTTCACATGCTTAGTATTCACTATTTTTTTATTTTAATATTCATAAGTCTCCACTGAAAATTATCACTTTTTATACTAGAAAAGGTTAATTTTAAACTTTCTTTCCCGTTCAATGTAAGGAAGGAAATCAAGCAAGGAAATCAAGATGTCTTTTAAATCCAGCTTCAAGTATCCACACATTCCATGTTAAGCTGCAATGCTTAATTTAATATCTGTACAGGACTGGTAAACATTTTACACAATGGATTATGTAGCCTAAGGGGCAGAGCCACAGCATTCAGAAGGTGGTATAATAGGTTTGAAGGATGACTGTACACTTGAGAGGAGGCAGAAAAACCAAAAGCAAGGAAATCTTTACCACAATTGCCAGAAAATAATGTAGTCACTATGTGAGCACACCCTCTGGCACTCTCTTCTGTCAGGACAGGAGAGAAGTCTACAGTACTGTCATGGTCCACAGGCTACAAATGTTCCCAATGTAGCTTTGTATTCAAAGCTTTTGACAAAAAAAGGTCAACAGCTGTGGTTCACTGAAAGTCTGGGGGCAATAATTCTGTGTTTTAATGACATAAATGACAATAGTTTTTCAACAAGAGAAAGAACAGAGAGAGAAGAGAGACAGCAAAAATGGAAAATAAAATTAGTCTTATTTCATTTCCTTTCTACATTACTAGTTGGAATTAAACATAAAATATTGTTCCAAATTCCCTCAAGTGCTTGTACTCATTCTTCAAAACGAAGAGCGTTAATTACCTGCAGCAGTTATGTTCATCCAACATAACAAGATTTCATTTAGTCTATCCAACCTCCCCAGAGCTGCTATTGGACATTTATTTAGGCAGTGAAAGGGAGGGTATGTATGTTATTATTAAAAGACTCAATCCCAAATATGCAAAGAAAAATTCGTCAAGAATCAAAGAAAATCTGATCGTTAATGTCATACTTGCACACATATTTAAAGTTTTGTTGCTAAATGCTGGCACAGTTAATAAGAGATTCTATAACTACAGCACACAACTCTGAAAACTGCATACAGCACTTCCAGAAGTGATGTAAAAAATCAGTGTCTAGGGAAGATAAAATGTTTCCTACATGATATTAACATTGTCATTTAGGATGAGCCAAAAAACTCCTTCTGCAGGTTCAACTAAACTGCTTGGGAAACTCTGGGATCAAAATATTTACTACATACAGATGTTATGAACTTACAAACCAAAAAAACCCTCTTAATCCTTCCTTCTACACTTCTTCTACTGTTTTCCTACCATTCCTACCATTTCATGATGTGCTTGTGATTTTTCACAGGAGCTCAAAAGGTTCAGCTCAGCCAGGGAACCAATGGAATCACTTTCCCCTCTCTTGTTCTCCATAATCCCTTTTATCCCCCAGAACACGCCTCCCACCACTGGCCATGCGTGTCATCTACGTGATCCTTTTCTCCTTCAGTGACACCAGCAGCCTGAGTACCACAATTTTGTCTCCAATAGGATCCCTAAGAGCTCCATTCTGCGCTCCTAATGCAGATTTATTTTTTTTCTTCCTGCTCTCAGATTCATAACGAAGCCAATAAAAATGGAGGGTCTGCTCATGGAATCAGTTCCACACATACTTGTCTTATGGAGGTGAATAATCCTGCTGATTTCAAAAGAATGACAAATGTGCATGAAGTTCAACATAAGTGTAACTGATTGCAGGCTCGTGGCCTGGATGCTGATCCCAGGATTTGGCTCCAGCAGCACAACCTTATGCAGCTTGTGCTGATAAGTCTTATTTTAATATTAGTAAAGGGGGTATGGCACAGAACGTGTCTGTTAAAAGGTTTAAAATACATGTGTATTTTATTTAAGTAACGTTGAATTTCTGGGCAGCCTCCCTAAATTCCTTTAGTTTGCTGAACAATTAGAATCAGCTTTGGCATTCTTGTGTAATGACGCAGCGGAGAATTAAATGACAGACCATATGTATATGAAATGTATGTAAATTCATACAAACATGCAGTAAAGTTAGACATATTATAAAAGAAAAAAATGCAAAAGTATACACTGTTTCGTGCACATGAGGATCAACACTGTGGTAAAAAACCTGCTGTGCTTGTCTATGAATTCATCCTAACTTGCCTCATCTACAGAACAAACAAATGTCTAAAACTTCAAAAAAGCCTCTTTTTCAAAGAAAGTGCACATCTGTTCACCAAGTCTGACCTGAATTTGCACACTGCATTGCATCCTTCAAAACATTTTTCTGGAAACAAATTTCAATTTTTCAACAAAAATGTTCCAAATTATCCCCACATAAAGATAATATTTATCCACTAGAAGACACTGAAGCCCAAACTAGTAACACATACCGAATCCTACGAAAAGGAAGCAGATCTCTCTCTTATCTGTGCGCCCAGGCACTTTCTACAAGAGTTTGAAAGCTCCCCACACACAGAGGAACTTGTGCAGGCAAGCAGGGGCAGTGCTGAGGTACAGCATTTCAGGCATGGCGTTCCCCACATAGAACTCTTCACTTACAGAATGTCACAAGTATTTTAACACCAGCAGCAAGATGTCACACTGCTTACAAAGCAATCTCTCAGAAGTACAGGCAAACCAGATGATTAGCCTTCCATCATTTCACTGGTGTTGTTTTCCTGGCATTCACATGGGACACTTGAGCAAGGGGCTGGTGTGATCCCAATGGCTCCATACAGACCTGCCCCACACTGAGCGGTCCTGGCAGGGGAAGTGCAATTTGCATTTTCCTGCTGCTGCTCCATGGGCAAGAGCCAGCAACTGTCCAGCTTTTCCTGAGCATAGCAGCCTGAAAGAATCCTGTACTTCAGCCATGTTGATGATGCTGGGAAAAAGAGATGGAGAGACAGGCTGTCACCTGCACTGGCAGTGGCAGCGGCAGCACCCACTGCTCAGGGGACAACAGAGAAGTGACCAAGTGTGACCACCTGGAGCAGGCACCTCCTGGGCTCCTACACTCCAGGGCCGGGAGAGCTGGATCTCTGCTCCCTGCAGCCCTGCTCCCCTGGAGTCTGCAATTTGCTCCTCACATCAGAGTCTCTGAAACTGGCACAACACCACCTTTTGTATGGGTGACTGTTTTTGGAAATAAGGATGATGCTACTGTATTTGTAATCACATGGCTTAGTTCTTGGTTATCTTTTTATAGAAATAATTAATAGAAGCTTTGATTTCACGCACAGTGAATTTTGAAGTACATCAGGAGTTTAGCACAGAACTGGAAAAAAAAATTAGAAAGTTAACCTGTGCTCTGAGAGAAACCACTAATCTGGAAAAAGAAAAGAGCACAGCAGATTTTGGAAGCATTTCCCAAAAGACTTCAGGCCAAAATTTCCTCAGGGTTTCTGAGCCATGATCATAGCTTTTATGATGTATTGTATGATGACTTATTACAGATTTCCATCTAGCCTAAGGCAGTTACTTTCTTAATTTATTACATATCATAACAAGAAGAAAGTGAAAATAGTTTGTAATGACCACCAATGAAGAAGATTTGTAAGATAGAGACCACATTGATCCATGACAATAAGGAACATGGGTTGAAAGCAATTCTCTCCCAAAATGCTCAAAAACCCTCTCCAAAAGCAGCACTGATTTATCATTAAAGACCTGGGAAATTTTAAAATAAAACCCCATCTCTATTCATCCATCTGCTTCATACATAAATTAGGAAAAGAACAAATATGTATGGCTCATAATCTAGATAGAAACACCTGCTAAAATAAAGTTTTCTTATAATTTCTATAGTAATTTACTACAGTTGTTCCTCCAACACAATTATCTGCTAATTATCTTTGCAACAGGAGAAACTCCTAACAAAAAAACACCAAAACCCAAACCCAGATATTAACATTGCTCAAACCCATTAGCAAAAGCAGTGCCTTGTTCCCTATTGTCAAAAATTCGTCATCACTGTGGACATTCCTAAGCAAGTAAGAAACATTTCCAGTGGTTTTTGGTTAACTAAGGTAATCTCAAATCAATCTGTTTGTTCTTTCCACACCTTATTTCCCCATGAACTGGTCTACACTCCCATTTGCTACTGCAATTTCCAACTGGTCTCAAAATTAGAACAGGCTTCTTGAATTTATGAGTGTCTCTTCGGAAGCTGGACAACTTCCAGGACACAAGATATGAACGAGACCCTCTGATCTGCAGTCAACAGTTCAATACTGCTAAAGGAAAGAGCTTTTGGAATGTTCAGCAGGAATTGAAACACAGCCCTCTGTGCCCCCAGACGCCACCCAAACCAGTATAGTTTGCATCCATCCATTCACAGTTGTATAGGGACTAGAAAATACAATTGACATCTGAAAAATACCTTGTAATAATGCAAAGAATACATAATAATGGACCTGGTTCTTGCTTCAGAGAATTGTATGTCCATTCAAACGAAAGCTGAGTTGCAGAGCTAAAAGAAAAAACACCACACTGCTATCCAAGCCATAGTATGAAGAATTCAGTGATTTCTCCAACAATGACTTATGACATGTACACAGCAGTAATTTTTCTTCAAAAGAAACTTGTTTCTATGTTTGCACATTTGTTGCAAGGATTGGTGATGACAGAACTAACACTGGTAATAGATTTTGCTGTAAAACTATTAAGTTTATTAAAAAGATAGGGGAAACTACCAATTTCTCTGTTTCAAAGTATTTTCCAAGCAAGATATGAAACCAAAATATAGTTCTTTTTTACCTTCATAGAAAATGCCAAGTGGATTTTAAGCATGGATCTTTATTCATCAGGCAGATGCTATAGATATACAGATGATCACTAAAGAAAAAAATCCACTAATGGCAGATCCCTTCATCACAGATATCTGTCACTGCAGATTTATCAGTTTAAATATGGCATCCAAGAATGCCTATGCAGCTGTTTTTGTTATTAACTACGTATCCTGTGGTAGTGCTAAGTTAAAAGCTGTCAGAGGAATGTCACTTAGCTCACTGCTAACTGTTCAGCAGCTCCATCCCAGAGCACAGCAGAGCTGTTTATGTATTTGACACTGTGCTTATTGGGAGTCATATACAACTGAGCTTTGATATTCAGGCTATGCACTTCTACCCAGAAATAAAGAATGCAACTCATGTAACAGTTAATTTCCTGTATTCTATAAGTTAGATACTCTCTCAAAGCTCAGTTTCATGCTATAATATTAATCATTACTAATTGATTTATGGTGAATTAAAAATTTTATTTTGTTAGCTTCAAGAATCTTCAGATTTTCCATTAGGTATTTCCAGACCTTCTGTATCCAAACTGAGGGTATAGAGCAGAAATGCAGACTATAAATTGAAAACTGATAATAACTGCTTTTCTTGTGAGTGACAAAAAAGCAGGGAAGGATTTAGATGGCTCTGTGATTGGCATTGTTTCAGTACTTTGATAAATCATTCCTTGTCTCACACAAATTTAAAGCTGCCAAATACTATTTTTAGAGGCTGATTATATACAATGTTTTTTACTATTATATTCCTAAGTCATATTGTGAATGGATTAATAATTAAGTGTAACTAAGCAATGGCAACGTCAGCCAACTTCAATTTATATTTTTTCCTAGCTGAAAGGAAAAACAATTAGTACACTCACAGATCTTAAAATACACATAAGCTAAATGTAAACTCAACAGTAAATACAAACAAATGCATTTAATGCATGGATACTTTGTATCAAATACATTTATAAATATTAAGTAACAATTATACATCAAGTGTTTCATTGCTGATAAATTCTAATTAATTGTTGAATCAGTTACTCTAGACAGCCCTTTAAATTTCCATTCATATTTCTTTATTGAAAGATATCAAACCCTGGATCCTTGTTGCAGGCTTGTATTAAACCTTGTGTACAATGGAGGACAAGGTCACATAAAATGGACCCTCTTTGGGGCATCACCAAGATTCATTTTTTATTAACTATTACATTTAAGATATGCAAGTTAAAAGGCTTAGGTCTGACTGGCGAAACATTTCTGCACATTATTTATTGAATAAAAACTCATTACCAAAAATTTTGCTTTAAATGACACATTATAAAAGAGTTACTCGAAGGAATCTTTATGTTCATACGAACTGATAGAACTTACATACTCTGAATAATTACATGTGCTGTAGTTCTACTACCAATATCACCAGTCTGCTCAGCAATGTGTCAGACTTTTCCAGTATCTTCAAAACCTGAATTTGCTAGAAGTATAACAATGGTATGTAGAAAATTACTTTGCTTTTAAAGAACTTGAGTGTCTCAGAGTAATAATTGTTTGAAAGAAGAGCAGGTTGCTTTGCTCATCACATAAATGTCTATAATATCCCTCACCAAATACCTCATTTCATACTCCTTAGGTGTAGCAGCGTACTTGGCAGAAGCTGCTTCTGTGGAACTTCAGAATTGGTGGGAAGAGACCTAGGGCAATGTCCTCTGAACCTTCTCTCTCCAATATCTGAACTCCCCGCCTCAGCTGTGGCGAAAACTCATATTTCCCTTGTGTCACCTGTATCCCCAACCTCAGGTTCCATACAGGGTTATGCCCTGGAAGACTCTATATGGTGATGTCCTGGAAAGGTCTCTCTTCTCCTGCTCTCCACTGGTCACTTTGAGCCATGTGTCTTCCCATTGGGTATTCCCTGGTCCCGCCTCCCTTTAAAAGACCCCTGCAGAGCTTCCTCACTCTCTTTTTCTCCTGGGTTAATCCAGCCACCTGGATGTCTTTGGACTTCCTCCCTGGACCCTCACAACACAACACTGGATTTACAATAAAAAGGCAATTATCCCAGAGGAAAGCCCTCTGTCTCCTTTCATTCTCGCTGACGCCTTTACACCACACCTGGGGTAACTCTCATTTCTAGAGGAGCCACCAGAAATATGTCATCTGTGGTAGCAAGAACTCTGTATTTTGGGAGAGTTGTAAAACCATTGCAGCAAATCCCAGCAGGGATTTTGCTCACATATAGGACGCTGCAGCTACCTCGAGAGCTCCAGGTTAAGCGTCCTTACTTAGGCACTATTACCAAATTCAAATTGTAGCTACCTTTTAAAGCCTGATTTTATAGTCAGGTCACAATGAGTACAATACTGTCTAGAAGATGCCAGGCTTCAGTGATCAGAGAAATTCCTATAAGAGTGTATATATATAAAATAGACTCTAAGTTCTCTATAGGATTAGTAAATCTCTCAATACAAGGATAAGGGGAGGTGCTGAAGTTCTGACTTGCATAAATAACAGAAAGCAAAAACAGAAAAAGAGAGAGATATAGATAAATAAAGTAAATACAGTCAACATCAAGTAGGAAAAAGAAATTAAATACTAGGAAATTTGGGTATCTTACAAAAATCACTACAGGGCAAGCTTTGGATTAGGCTTCTAGAAAGCACAATTCAATCAAACAACAGTTATCAATCTGGTAGAGGGCACATCAGCCATGTCCTGTCCAGTGCCATCCTTTGTGGGAATACATTTACCACATCACTAAAACAGTGTGAAAAATGCCCTAAATAAGGAATTGTAGTGGAGCTCTTTGGCCCCCCCTTACCCCCTCCCCAATTTGTTATTTACATTAAAATAATGCCCAGAGGCTGTAAACAGGATTGGAACCTGGAAACAAGTTTCAACAGCTCTGTGCATGGTGTTGTCTAAGCTTGTTTAATTGGTATGTGTACACAAAATGAACATGTCTGTGTACACACACACAAACACACAAATATAAATCTTCCCTGCTTACTACACATACAAACATACAGACCTTATTTACCCACTCAAACCCATGATTTTACACTATCATGATCATAAATAAATATATATATTTGTATCATATATAATGCAATAACTTCTTGTCTACTCTTGGCTGAGTAGACCCTTCTTTCCTATAAAAAGCAACTTAGCACATAATCACCTGAGACCTGCTTTATTTTGGTAAGCAAAGTCCATAGTACTCACCGAAACAAATGTCATATACATTTTAGCATTAATTATTTTTCTCACTCTTCTCCATTTTATAAATCCATAAAGAAATAAAAAGTTATATTTATTTGTTTATTTTCAGATTAGTATTTTGAACATGGGATAGCACAGACATATTTTTCTGCTACTTTCTCATTTCTGAGCTCCTGTAGCAAATACTTGATGAAGACTAAGGTAGAAATCCTTTAAACAGGATTTTTCCTTATACTTCATGTTAGAAGACAGGAAGATGTGGATTCACAGCAGCTCTGTCAACAGGCAAGTAAGAATACTCTTCATCTCTGTCCAGAATTACAGAGTATTATGTTATGCTGTGGCTATCATATCCATGGATATTCTTAGCCTGGACACACAACTCCCTCTGTAAATCACTTTGCACCTTGTGACAATTTAAGTTTTATATCTATGTCTGCAATCTGAAGGAGAGGGAAAGCAGAAAGATAAATCTATAGTATATCTTAGTTCCATGATGAGACCTCTGTTAATTAGGTCTTCCTCAATCATCACCTCTTTAATTGGCATTTTTCTAATATCAGGAAGAGACACACAAGATTTAGGTGTCTGATGTTGCATCAAAAGGCCACCAATAAAGCACAGTCCTATGCCAGCAGGGCAGCATCTATTGACAACAGAATTACTTCTTGTTTTAAAAACAAAGAGTAAGCAATTAAGTCCTTACAGTGTCAGAAGTGAGAAACATTTGAGGAAGAAAAGAAGCAGAAAAAGTGTTACAGGTTGTTTCTAAAAAGATAAGTGTTCCCCAGCCAAATGGATTAACACCCTCAAATTAGAAAGACAAAAAAATAAAAGAGGTACCACTGGGAAAACTCCAAGCCCAAATGACACTGAAACGCGCTGGGGATATCACAGGCACTTTTTTCTCCATCTATCTGTAATTTGCACGTCTCATAGAGTAAAGGTCACATATTTAAGAAATCCTCCTGTGCAGGCTATGAGATCAGAGCTATATGAGCCATACTGTACTTGAGGCATTCTTAACTGGACTGCACCAGGGAACAGATCTGGAGACAGAATGTGGAACTCCTGGAGATACCAAGGAAATTCAAAGCTGGATGTACTGTCCTGTGTGACATACCAGAAATGCATTCAGGAGGCCAGATTTAGTAGACAGGGCCTGGAAGGTTTTTTTTCAATGGAGTTGAGGAGGACATGAATGTGTAACACTGTGCAGTGCCTTGCCACCAGCTGACAGGAATGATCTGGGTAAGAGGCCAACTCTTGTTATTCCATAGGTTCCTGGGCAGAATATTCCAAGATATTTTCTGTTTTAAGATGTATACGGTAAGGTTTTCAGAGTTGCAATACACCTCAGGCTTTCATGAGCTTTCTGTAGGGTTTTTGTTTTGGGGTGTCTTGGTTGTACAAGGACTACGAAAATAAATATAAAATACCTTAAGGTCTCTTTCCTCCTTTCTGTCTCTCGTTCTTTGCAAAGTTTTTTTTTTTTTTCCTAGTTCTATAATATTTTCCTCATGCTCCTTTTTCATCCTAAAGAGCTATATCTACTGGAAGAGCTTACCTGCTAATATTCTTACTCATTATTTAAAAAAAAAAACCTACAGAATTCAAAACAATATGGTTCAGCTAGCTACTAATGCATTTATTTATGCATTCCTTCATTCCTTTCGAGCAAAATCTGATTTGGCCCTACATCTTATATCTCTTAAGGATAAAGAGGCCATTATTTCAAAAAAAAAAAAAAAAA
>VZRZ01007072.1:1067612-1237588 GCA_013398175.1 Climacteris rufus
GGGGGAGAGAGGAAGCCAAGGAATTAAGTCAGCAGTTTTGACAAACATTTGTTTTATAACTGCAATGTAGTCAATTCAGTTGGCTGTTCCTGAGTTCAGCTCTAATACACAGTGCTCTACACAACTGCCTGAACAGCATTAACACATTCTAAGGCAATTTCACTTTTTAACACTTCAAAACACTGTGTTTGTCTCTGGTTCATAACTCCCAATGTACCTTTGAACCACAAATTCTTCCTGTCATCTTATTTAATTATAACACATTCTTTAAAACTTAACTTATGTTTGAAAAACAGGTTCATAAAATCTCTCAGTTCTACATTCAAATGAGCTGTTAAATTAAAATCAACTAATTAAAAACCTAAAAATGTGGGAATTCAAAATGGGTTGTGAGGAGAATTTGTGCATGTCTTGCCAAAATGGTGATCCTGGAGGCCCCTACCTCATCCTGGAGACATCTCTGAAGGCAATACAGGTTTTGATAGGAGACAGGCCAGACACAGGAGCTGCATCCCTGGGCATGGCCAGAGTTTACTTGCTCATCCAGGATAGATCATCTCATGCTCAGCTTATACCTAAATCTAACAGGAGCTGCCCAGCTGATCTGAGGAGTTTGACCCACCACCTGCTCTCAAAGTCAACCTGATAAACACCATCAAGGTGGGTTTCCTACAACACCCTTCAGGTGCTAGTTATTTCTAAAATGGCAGATAAGCAGCAGTCATTCCCAGCATAGCAGCATCACTGCTCATCCCAGATCTCATTCCTTCTTCAGCCTAGGGCTCAGCAATGTCCTTTAGCAAAGTCTTCCCATCAGTCAGCTCCAGGCTGCAGTGAGTGCAGGGACAGGGACAAGGATATATCAAAGTTCTACTGTTGAAGCTCTATCATTGTACAGAAAATAATTCAAGATTCATTGGGCCAGAGAAAGAACACAAGAGGGAGCAAGAGTCTGTAGCCTAGTGATTTGGGCACTCAGCTGGGAAAAGGAGTCCCGGGTTCCTGGCCTTTGCTCCATAGGAGGTTCATGCAATTTATCTAACAGCCTTTCAGTAACCTAAGTCTTAGCTTGAATATGGCCATGTTTTCCTTCCTGATAAAGCCTATAAATAAAATTT
Organism: Climacteris rufus; assembly: GCA_013398175.1. Lineage (NCBI taxonomy): Eukaryota > Metazoa > Chordata > Aves > Passeriformes > Climacteridae > Climacteris > Climacteris rufus. The sequence continues at coordinate 1,068,731 of VZRZ01007072.1, forward strand.
TGTTTGCAAACATCAACATATCTCTTGTACATTTTTAATGCTAAAGTTTAAATAGAAAACATCAATAAAACTGAAATGTGCCAAAAACCTGAAAGCTTATTTCATATTCATTTTCCTTTGTAAGTACTTACAATACAAAACCTTACTTGTGATGAGGTTAAAAATACTATTAAAATGCAAATACATGGTTTAACCTGTGTCAATAATGCTGCTTTGAATCACCAAATTGGAATTTATTTTTTCATCTCAACTTTCTCAGGATGAGGTAAGATTTTTGAGAAGTTATAACAATAGCAATAGCTTTATAACATCTTTATTCTTCTCAGTTTCTGATTCTCACTTAACAGTATTTTCATTTGCTGGTTCTCATTCCCTAGCACAACAGTGCAAAGTCATGCAGGCGACTTTAAATCCAAGCAAGGTTACCCTGAAATTCCCACTCCAACAATTTCATGGACATATTTCTGGTTTTGCTAAACATTCTTTTCATAATAGCTTCATTTTGGGCTTAAGCCTACATAACAGGGTCCCTTTAAATAATATTCCATGCCTTGAAACATATTACAAAAACTGTTATATCAAGGCGAGTTATGCAACAGCTCTCTATGGTTTTAGCATATTTACTCTGTCACGCCATGTGTGAGACTGCAGCCTCCACAACAAAACCTTTACACACTGAAGTCATTATCTCTGTGAAGTCTGCAACTGGCATTTAAAACTTATTGATGGCCTGGGTATTGGTGGCTCAGTAGGCAGCACTCTTGCCGGAGGCCCAGGAGGTCAGAGGTTCACATTCTGCTCAAAGAACAAGCTGGACATATTCCAGGTTTGTGTGTGGGCTGTGCTACACTCTGAAAGGGGCAGTCCTTGGGACAGTAAGTGAAACCTTGGCTTTTTGGGGATATCAAAGTCCTCTTGGAAAGGGAAGAGGAAGAGTAAGACGTGAGTTTAACAAGCGAATGGAAATGAGTGCACTTGCTGGGGACCTGGGTTTAGCAGTGTGCTAAATACAGAACGGTGCAGCTACAGTGCATTGAGCAGTTTGAAACAAGCTATTTCAGTCTCTGTGGTCAGCATATGTTCAAGAGAGTGGCACAGACTTCAGGCATGCTCAGTATTAGACAACTTCCTTAATAGCAGAGTGACTTTGGGTTCAATTTCACACCACAGAACTATGAACAATGCATGTGCAGTTTCTGTAAGTGAGCAGTCTAAACAAAAATGCTTTAACACTGGGGAAACTTCCAAGCACACTATACAACTACTGAAAAAAATCTCCAGCCAAATATTCAAGTCAATACCAGCAACAAATATAGAGAATAATATAAATCAAGATTCAACCTGCTCTGGTGTTAAACTTTGATACTTGAATATCCCAGATGTCTCCCTCCTCCTCTTCTTCTTTATAGACAGGTAAAGATGGATCTCTTGAAGGAACTGGGGATCACACTCTAGGCAAAGGTTGGACAGGTGATCAATGTACAGCATGAGATTTTGCCGTGGCTATGTGCCTCCAACAGTGACTGGATCATCTGGTTTAGAAAAACAATTCAAAATTGTAATATTTTCTAAAGCACTTATTAAGGGAAAAATTAGCAAAAGGGAGAACAAATTATTTTTATAACATGGAATATATCACAGAACTTCTTTCCATAATTATATATTCAATTTCAAAAATTCATTTCTTTCTTATTTTACATTTAGTTCATTAGCTTTTCAATTCCTTTGAAGTCAGTCTTGAGAGGATTGTATCCCATTTCCATTGGCAGAATGTGTTCAATAGTTATTGATGGAACATGAAGTCACCCTTATAAGTGTCAATTTCTTTTTTTTTTTGCATCTAGGTTTAGACACAACCCTACAAAGTGCCAAGGCCAGGCCTGGCCCATTACTTAATCAAATTTTGGAGCAAGCCAGTATTTACCAGCCAAATGGGATTCTACTCTGCAGTGCACTTCAGGAAGGTAAGCACAGAGGTTAATGTTTGTTAATGAAGATACATCTCCCAACACTCCCTTCTTTGTCAACAGAATGAAAGAGCATTTTCTAAAGGACCATTCAGAGAACCCAAAGTGATACCTTTTCTTCCAGCATTTAGGAACACCATCTTTTATCTACCTATCTTTTACACAGTGCCTTTTTTTTCCCCCCATCATGGAAAGACAAATACTGCCCTCCTTCCCAGAAATATCCATTAGTATAATAGACCTTCAGGTTTAGGTTTGGTGAAATCAACCTGTATTTAAGCAACAGTGTTTACACACAGGAAAAGAGATAATTAGTTACAAGCATCATGACATCTTAGGCTATCACACAATTGACGTATAAGCAATGAGCTGCTTAAACAAAACAAGATATTGATGGCATTATTTCAAGTTCAGAAAGAGAGGAACACATAACATCATCCCAGTGCAAATTTGCAAAGAATTATGAGTTCATTTTGTCACTAAAATATGAAAAGAAGCTATTTCAAGGAACGAAGGATGTCCTCTTAACCTGCGACAACAAATTTGTTTGTTTTCTTCTCTTCTCAGTAAGAAAGCAATTAGGATTTTTTCCAATAAAAATATCCTTGTCCATATATAAACACTCCTGGTAATCATGTAATTACCTTACCCAATCAGATTAAATTGCTGTCAGTTGAGTTCCCACTGTTGATTAACTTTTGTGTACTCTAAACCTAAATGAAGTCTTTGGTAAAGTCACTTAGTCATTTACAAAGGTGTCTCTATGATTCCAAAAAGGGTAACAGCAATACATTATTTGCTATAATCATCAAATATCCAAGGTCAAGGACAGATCACAGTGGACCTCTTTTTTAAAATCCAAAGAAACACAGAATTAAAATATGTTGCTTATTTTTGTGTTTCTTGCCATGACTTCTAAATGTAATAGTAACCTTTGACCCACCCACATTAAACACCATAATTATGTAATTAAAACTAATTATGCAATTTAACATACATATTTTTGTCCTACAACAGGCAGGTCAATTACCTCACTCATTGACCTTGGAAGCTTTCACAGTTTAAACAAAACAATAAGGCTTTCAATTAATTTCAAAGTACAAACAGAGAAGGAGCAGCAGAACTGCAAGCCTTACACTGATACTGCATAGAGGGATCCCTTACAAACCTCTTCATTTTGTATTCCATAGAATAAGTCCCTTGATAAAAGCTTTTAAACATCTTTATTATGTGTTCCTATCATTAAAATGTTAACACATTTGTGAACAAATCATATATACACATTACTTACTAAATGCAAGAAAGGCCATGTTATACTTCTTCTTTGTCCAACTTTTCTTCAGTATTGTTTCCCCTGCTTCCTCCCATACTTCACTACCTCTATTCCTGTTTCACCTTCATTTTCTGAAGCCTTTCCTATCCCCTCTTTTCTTCATTATCTTCTCTGTTCCATTTCTAGCTGTAAAATTTATCATAATATCAAGCTGCTGTAGCCATTGTCCTTTCCAATTTCCATCTGCATCCCTAACCCCAGGCACAACACGGAGCTTCTCAGCAAGTCTTGGCACCAGTGGCTCCTGATGATGATTATCCACAACACAGAGGGAACTCTGGACTGCAGAAAGCTACAGCTGAAGCAATCATGGTACATGCTCTAAAATGAATTTTCCAGTGTGGGAAGTTTGGTACAAGTGAGAGACACTCCATGAAATTATTGAAATATGTTTCACCTCAGTTATGTCTTTCTTCTCTTTATACACTTAGGTAAGCTCTATATACTGCACTGAAGGTTTTTTAAAATTGTACAAGAGTCACTCATGCAATATTATAGTGTCCAAAGAACTTCTTCCTTTTTAAAGAATAAAATTAGCATCATAATTCAACCACATTTTTATTTTTTAGTAAACTAAACCCCATTCTATAAAGAACAATTCTCAAACCAATTATAAGCCCAGGAGCTCTACATTAAAGAGGATCATGTTCTACTCTCCTGATTTTTTCAATTGCTGTATTGGCCACAAATGGATCCAGCAAAGTTAATAGGCTTAGCTGTGAAGTATAGAGACAGACAACATATATATACCATATAAATTCCACATATATGTATGCACACATATATATACCAATCAAGCTTTAAGTTGTTTTCTCTAAACCTTGTTTTATGTGGGGATCAGAAAATAGCTACTGGAAAAATACATATGCAAATCTTTCCTGACTTCTTGAAAGTATGGCAAAAATATCTACAGTGCACTTTGTGCTTTGGTGTCGTTTCTAACACCATTTTTGGAGTCCTTTCAGTCCTCTGCTTTAATTAGGCCTGATTTGCACAAGGAGCTTGAAAAGATTTCAGTAAACCCTTGACATAATGGAAACAAGGAGCACTGAACTCTGAATGAGGAGTTACAACAGGAAAGAAACAATTTAAGATGGTAGCAGGCCTTATTGCAACGTTAAACCTCAAATTGGATTCTGATTTATACAAAGTAAACCAATATATTGAAATAGTGCCCCAAACTTCTGGATAAAAGTTTGAAGGAAAATAATACAGTGCATGTGTAGAAATTCTGTCCAAGGGAGCGGAGGAGATTATTCCTTATATTCTAATTTAACAAAAAGGTTCCTTCTGTTTTGAACGGAACATTAAAATTCTAATTCAGCTCATAGAGCATCCCAAACAGAGCAGCAAAAGAATCTGTGAAGGAGCCCAAATATGGTGCTATTGAAGCAGAGTGGATTAGAGGAATTGGGATAGAATCCTACAAGTGGCTAAGTAGCAGCAGGAGGTCAGCTTCACAAACAGCAGGATGCTGTTCTTGCCAGACATGAGTGACATAATACAGGCAAAACAATCAAGATTTTAGCTGATAAATGTATGCCTTAGGAAAAGGCCTTGCTGTAGAACTTTCATAGGCAACAAATATTTAAGTAAATTCTGTAGACCTAATTTACACAGGAGAGCATTTTTTCTTACACAAACATGTCATGTTAATCATGCAGAACATAATTCTTTATAACATAAAGACAATAAGTTTGAGCCTAAATGCAGAAAACACAGCAGTATTTGCTCAGTGATTCATTAAATGGATAAAACAAAGAGCTTTCTTGGTTTGACACAGCTTCAATTCTGTCCCAAGAAATTCTATATATATTAGGTTAAATTTACATAAAAATATTAGCTCCAAATTTCTTGGATATCCAGAATGAGTAAAAGAATCCATGTAACCTCATTGGTTATTCATAAATTCCATATTGCAGTGGCATTAGACAAGTTTCAAGGTTCTGAAGAGAACAGTTGCATTCATAAAGAGACATACAGAGATATTAAAGATGACAAAAATATTATTTTGATTTCTAAATTTGATGGGATTTTATTAAATCAGAGTTTAATTCTAAATATCTATTTTTCACTTATACTATATTCAAAGTATCTTTTAAAAGACACGTATATTTAAAATATCTTTTAATATTCCACTTATTTTTGATCTTATGCTACAAGCAATTAGAAGAAAATGTATTCCATTGCTTTTTAGCTAGAGAAGTGCAAAACATCATATGTAAAACATTCATCTCTCTTCCCCAAATTATTCTCTGTTCTCCACAAAATACATTTTTGGACTAAATACTTCAGTAAGTTTGAAATAAATTATAATTTTGAGGTCAGATTTCAGCCTGGAGTAGAGACCACATTTCCCCTAGACTCTTAGAACATTGTGAAATAACAATTTCTGAGTGGTGCAGTTGATTGTTTTCATCCAGAAATCAGTTTAAGAGGCAGTTGGGCCTTTCAGAACATGAGTTACAGTGATTAAAGATGCAGGACAGAGAAAAGGCCAACCAGAAGCACAAAGGCACAGAATTCCCTTGCCATGGCTTGGGCAACAACATCAGAACGTCACAACAATAAGAACATCATGGCATTTGCAGAGGACACCTGAGGACATTGCATTCCCTGACCTTTCTCCATCCTGGCCAGAAGCTCTCCTATGATATGATGACAAAATGAGCATTTCACACCACAGGGACCATGACAGATAATATCTGTAATTTGGTAACTTGATGTTCGTGTGAATAGATTTATGGTCATTTCTGCTGGAGAAACCCCTGATTACAGAGCAGACCAAGCTTTTTCTGTCTGGTTCCAGTCTATGGGTCTTGTAACAAGCTGGCCATCTGTGACCTTAATGTGCATGATTTCTGGAGGTCTTTCATAAAACTGTAGATCAGGAATGTGAAATGATGTAGAGACAGCCATGTCATTCAGCAGTTCCTGCTCTAGGCCCCTGCTCAGCTGCAAAAATAGGCAATGCTGCTTTTCTCTTACCTGCAGCCCCGTGCTGTTACTGAAATCCAGAATCATCTTGTTCCCATCACCACAGGCACTGGGGCTTATTTAGATGCACGGATGTGCTGCACATTTATAGCTTGTTTGGTGCAGAGCAGAGTAACTCTGTAAAAGCTGATTAAGACATCGTGCTGAGATAAAAATTTAATGCTTTGTGAATATCTGTGTTTTGGCCTTTCCCCAAATGTCTTCCCCCAACAAGTGAGAGAGGACAGCTGGAGCAGACGAACTTTCTGTACCCAAGAGACTGTTTTTCTTTCCTTTTGAAGGTATTACTTGCCTGTTATTACATTTACATAAAGGACCTTTATTCTTTCCCATATATAGTAAATTGCACTCCCGTATGTGAACGTTGTGTAGCCATTTCCCCTCAAATACAAAACAGAATTATCCTCACTGTCATTCAAGCCTTTCTTTTTCCCCATTACAAAGAATTGATGCAAATCTATTTTTGTTTGGTCTGGTTTATGCTGACAGCAATTAATTCTAAAGCCTCAGCATACAGACATACAAGAATCACATATGTTTTTAATCTACAAGCAAGTTATCCAATTATTTTAGGTAAACTTTATGATCACAACCATCCTTACCAAGTCTGATATGATAGGCTATTTTCTTCTTAATGGCTTAAGACTAATATACACTGCTACAGGGAATATACTCTTCAACATGCCTCATGTTTTACCTCCTGATCTTGAAATAATAATATAGTCAATGAGCACATTTTGTTTATACTTGTTAGTAAAAAGTCACTAAAAGCATGCTGGGAAATAATATTCCATGCCTTAGGACTCAAACAAGTTCTCTTTATAAATAGAGCTTGTGTAAATCACAGACAAAGTTGACAAATTTCATGGATTAGTCATGGTGAAAATATCAGATTTCATGGCTTAAAACAGATTAATAGGAAAATCATATTAGAATTCTGATTACCCAAATTCTGTTTCTTGTTGAAGAATGAAATGAAAAATAGTGATAATTCTGGAGTCCATTCACTTAATTACACTTCCACTGAGTTGTGTACACAGGGTAAATGTTCCTCATTAACCCTGTAAACCCTCTGCAATCTATATTTAGCTACAGTGGAATGAGAACATCACAAGTTACAGAGATTATAGTACATTGAAGCTATTTCTCCACATTTTTCCATCGAATTATGGTCACATGAAATTACTTTGTCACCTTGTAGAAAAAAAATTAACTAAAGGAAAAAACTTATTTAAAATTAAAGCTGCTATTTTCACAATTATTTATATTTGGGGTATCTACTTAAAAATTAGGGAAATAATATCCTAAAAAAGTTCCACTTTAACAGAATATCTCATTATTCCTGTAAAAATATAAAATTCATACCAGTGAAAAATAACATTTGGAGTTAAGAGAAACTATCAGTTTTCACATAAAACTTTATGGCTTTTAAGTCTTTCATGATGATGTAATTTAAAGTGAGGCCTTATTTAAAAGAGAAGTTCCACATAACCATGGGATTCAAAGAGACTTGTTGACTATATAACATTTGGCTTGATGCCTCCATGTCCTCTGCTGAGCTGCACAGACCACTTGTCATCCTTGCATCTGAAGACAGCCAATTTGTCAGACATTTGCTTTAATTCTTTTTCTTTGTCTTCCTGACAATATCCTTCATATGCATCCTGGTCATCAATATCATATATCTGACTGGAGGATGGAAATTCATTTGAGTTTCCGTCTTATTTTCTTTGCATGCAATCCTCCTGGGTCTTATAGGATGTACTTAATAAGAACCACATTATTCTGCTAAAGGAAGTCCTTGAGCAGACTTTGAGAAGCAGTATGGCAAATTAGTTTCAGAACGTGGAAGGTCAGGTTGGAAATAAAAAGCTGCAGTTATCTACAGTATTTTCTGCTGTTCAGAAAGTAAGAAAAAGAGAAAGCATCTGTTTGATGTTTTCCCTTTAGAAAGCTGGACTAATTAATGCACAGTGTTGAACATTAGCCGAAACTAATTAAAATTAGCTCTTAGTTAAGTTCACATTTGTAACAAATGAGCAATCACACTTCTCTTCCAACTACATTTAAATGTTTTTGTTTCCACAAAGAGAACATTATTTGCAACAAATTCTATACCATTCAAATATTTAAATTTAAAAGTGTGCCTGAGTTTGAACATAAATAGCCCTTTACTTGGAAATGCCAGGTTTATAGGTGTCCTTGCAACCTTAATTCTGCCCCCTGGTGTCTATAAATTATGGCTATTTCTAACTAATGATCACACGTTATTTTTCACTCCAGGGTCTGTGTCATTCCGTACACAGGACAAATGTTTCTTACACAGTGCAGTGTAAGCACTGTGTACTGAAGTTCAAGAAATGCTGTTTGTGCTAAATATCTCCCCGAAACTACAGTGCTGTTTGCTTCCTGGGCTTCTCTGTGCTGCTCATCACCATATCTGGATCTCTCTAGAACCCTAACAATCCACTTTCTTCTTTGTGATATGAGAAGTGTGTTATTATCTGTGTGGGAAAAGATGGTGCACAGACACTGGGCACAGTTTCAAAAGTCTTTGTTGCAGATGTCTTGGTCATTTGCTCTGATGTATTAGGCTTACTTGTGTAAAGTTCTTCAGATTTAATAGTTCCTTTCATTTTTAAAACAGTTGTATAGACTTCAACATGTTATACTTGACACATCTCTATAAAATAAAATTGTACATTTTATTTTCCTCACTTTGTAGATGTGAAAAAATTACTTTTTTCCTGGCAGCCCAGGAAAATGTTAGAGATGGCCTAAAGATCAGAACCACTCCTTGTGCTTCAGCACTGGTTTTGCTCCTGATGAGTAGATACTCTTCCTATCGTCATGGCAAAGTTTTCATTGCTATGAAGTTGCTGAGGGTGCTCTCTGCATCTCACACAGGTCTTGACTGAACCAAACAGAAGTTCACACAATACCTGTATTTTGGCCTACACAATTTTTAAGCACATAAGAAATCTGAAGCAAGAGCATGGATAGGGCTAAGTTGAGCAGTAACATAATTGCTTGTCTCTCCAACAGTTCATGTCCCATTTAACAGGGACGGAGTTAGTACAACAGACAGCCAGCATGGAACAGCAGTGAGGTGCTACAGAAAATGCAGTAAATGGCTGTGTAACTGAAAGTGCTGTAACATGTACCCAAAAAGGGCACCAAAAAATCAATTATATAAGCTACTTTAAAACTCATGCTAACTTTCAGACTTTAAATTTACACTGTAATACTCATTTAATGACGTCACTTTGTTGCCTTGCAATAAGTATTTGCTGTATTAAAAGACAAAACTCATAGAAAAATTTAATGATGGCTTGTATCAGAAGCAAAGTTTGAGCTGTTGACAGAGACAGTTGAATTACAGGTAAACACCATTTAAAATAAACCTGCTGTTATGGGGAATCACTAAATGATGTGCACTGAAAGAAATGCTACTAAATTATATGAAGGTGTTTTGCTTTGCTTCATTTATTGTTAAGGCATACTGGAGCATAAAACCATCACTTACTCTGAAAAAAATCTGAGTGTCCTTTGGAGTTACCATGCAGACTAAAACATAGTGAAAATAGGGCTTTTGATTATTTAAACCTACCAGCTTTCCTTCACTACTTTGAAATTGATCTGATTTAAAAATCAGCTGGACTTCTAAGGAGGCTTTTTGATTCCCCAGTTAGGTGATGTGCAGCTTGGAGGAGTGTGAGAAGGGCACATGCTCAGGTTAAAAATATCAGATCTACTCTTTGCTGTTACCATCTGGCTCTCAGTCACACTCACAGATCTCAATGGATTTCTCCTGATCTAACATCAGTAAATTAAAATCAGCTACAAAAATTTAATTAAATAAATTTCTTCAGAGAAGCAATGAATGCATCATTAAGATGCAACAATGGTCTCAGTCAGGTCTATCAAAAACTTTCTATTTTCTTTGGCAAGACCAGATTAGAACTGAAATACTGTGAAAAATCCAATTTACTCTCCAGTAGTGAGCTTATATGTCTTGTATTTGTACTTCATTCTCCTCAGTCATGAAAAATATTAAAGTCAGGTTTTGGTTCTTCATACTTTGGGGTGCAAGAATTGCAAAAGATATGTTTGATTTTCTATCAATACTGAAATGAGAAAAAAAAATGCAGTGCATCCAATTCTAAAAAAGAATGTTCAAAAAACCACCACCAAAACCCAAACAGAAAAAGACACCAAACAAAAAAATCTCAAAAAACAACAACAAAACAAAACCAACCCAAAAATAAACCAAAACAAAAAAAATTTGGACTCCATTTGGTCAAAACATAATCTGTCCCCCACCTTCTCATATACTGAAAGAAATAAGTAGTTCCTTAGTAAAGAGTTTTAATGACCTCAGACCAGAATTAAAGAAATGTAAAGCAAGTATGATTGTTGTTCTGATGATGAAAACGTCTCATTCTACTCACTATGTTCATTGCCTAAAGTAACACAGTGGGTAGCCTGTTATTACTAAAGGAATAAACTTTTTCATCAAACACTCTTTATAAAAATATTTCCCTGGAAATGTAACACAGCATGTAGCAAGACTACTACAATTTTCCATCAGCTATGAGTACATGCAGCATAGGTACTGTTTTTAGATAATTTCACTCGAGCTTTTTGGCAATAGTTTCTCTCAAGGAAACTTACATTAACCAGAAATTTAGAGTCTGTTATCCCCAGGCCAGCTTCATTGGAATTTTTAATATGGCACTGTCTATTCAACAGTTGTGTGTAAAATGCCAATAAACTGGCCAGAAAAGAGCTGAAGGGCTAATTGCCTTTTAACTCCACTGTGATGATAAAGTCACGCAGAAAGAAAGGAAAAACTCCCACTGCTTTAACAAGTTTATCTGACTGCCACTTTAACATTCTCTGTCTGCATGCACTTTAGTGCATTCACCAATAAAAGGATAAAAGCATTCAAAATCCTGTACCCTCAGTAACTAAGAAGTCCAGATTCAAAACGTCTGCTCTGCTGGAATCAGCCCATTAGGTCAGCCAGCTTCTTGCCTGGTACTTGACTTCAACTATACAGTATGTACCAAGAGAAAATTTCCTTTTGATGCAAAAGATTATAAATCCTTAGCAAACTGGAGTGAGAGAAGAAAAAGAAGGATACCATTTTGAAATAGTAATAAAAAGCAGAAACTGCTTCTCAGAGAAGGGTGAAATAGTGCCAATCTAGTCAGTGGTGAAATTCACACTGACCTTAAAAGGTCAAGGAATTAAATTAAAAATAAAATACAATACAGGAAAATGCAGCATCATTTACATTTCTAATGCTGGATAAACATATAATTGTCACTTATTCTCTGTTCCTTCAACTACATTTTATATTATTCCCTTCAATATTTCCCTTTTCAAAAATTGTTTTATAAATACAATTTTTTTTTCATCTGAGTGAGATTTTCTACCTAGCTCTGCCTTTCTGCATTTTCTGCATAGTGTTAACTCTCATTAATCCATAATTGAAAGTAAGCATTGAGTAATGTCACTCATGGAAGTCAGTATTATAGACAAAATTATGGCATTTTCCATTGCCAGCTGAGTGATAACCATCCTTGTCCTATTTGATTCCACAAAATTAGATGGTTGTTAAAAGACATTTCACAGAATGATTGAAAGGAAGAAACTAGTGGTCATTTAATTTTTTTTTTCGCTAGACCTGTATTTTTACTTTCACCAGAAAAGGAACACAGTCAGCTCTGATACTGAACTGACCTGTTCCACTTAATAAAATAAAAGCAGCAGCAGAGGCATTGCGATTGCCAGCTGCAAACCACTGAGTGTTGTTTTTCTATTAAAAATCTCTTCCATGTTTTTCTTATTGTAACCTGGAAAGAGTACAAAATCTGAAATACAATGGAATTTCTATCAAAAAGAATACTGTTAACACTAAAAGTTCCTCAAGTACTTACCCAAGCAAATGTTGTATCACATTACAGTAAAATTTAAAAGCAGAAATTCAAACTAAAAATGAAGTGTCCTTCAAAACAGACTCATGTGCTTCAGAGCCTATGCATTAATGTACTTATTTCCATACAGTTCTGCATTTCCCTTCTCCATCACTTTGTAATTTGTTCCAGATTTTGTTATTTCTTTTCCATTTGAAAATACATTGTTCCACATTGGAGTGATGAAAGACTGAACCGGATGGAAGTACAGTGAAATGTTAGAGGGAGAATGAAAACAAAAATGAAGTCAAATTGTCAGTTTATAAGGTAGTAACAAAACTAAAGAAAATGTAGTGCTCAGGGAGACCCAGAGTGGTCATGTTCATAGTAAAAAATAAACAACTTTGTATCCTTCCAAATTTAAAATGCCAATACCTAAGGGAAGCAATGAATTTACCCCTAACAATACACTACTTTTAGGTTGTCACTGCAGTGCAGGGGTATTCTTAAAGCTTAGATCTTTCTTACTAGATTAGAAGGCAGAGTAAACTAAAAGATCAAGCTAATCTAGGATAAACTTCTTTTCCACAGTTCAAAGGCATTGGCCTTTCCACAGGTTCAATTGCAGGTTTCTTTGAAGATGTGCCCTAAAGTTCATTAAAGAAATTTCACTGACTTGAACTGATTTCAACATTAAAAAGATAATGTGAGAGCTTCATTGCCATAAAGAAGCTGACAGACTGACTTTGAAGCTTTTTTAGGTGGTATTAGATTTTTTTATTCTTCCACTAAAAGCTTTCTTTACTTAAACAGATCTTTATGTTTAAATCCTTATAAATTGAAAATTAAATGAAAAAAATTGGAAATACAGATTTTTAAAAACAGAGAAATAATTACTTAAATTTTTCTACAGAATCCAAACTCACCATCACTGATTTTTTTTCTTTTCAAGGACTGTACTTAATATTTTCAGGTGGCACTGCACACAGTGCTCAAGCAGCACCTAATCTGTGCATAGAGCTTTGAGAAGAATCACAGTGGTAAGAATAACTGCAGGTTTTAACAATATAAGATTTAGACAGATGTACATAGCCTTTGTCTTAATAACAGGTGCTCCAGAACCTGTGTCAATAGTAATGTGAAGAGGAAAACATTGCTTAAGAGATTCTCAACCTCTGCTGGAATCCAGAGTGATATATTTGCTGATTATAACTCCAGAGTTATACTTCGTAGTTAAGATCAACATTTGGTTTGTTACACCAGGATAAATGCTCATCTTCTTCTTCAGAAAAAAAATACTACAAGCACACCTTGAGGGCCTGTTATTAAATAGCTTGCAATGTATTACAATTGTACACCTTTCTTAGTGCACAATGATGCACTGATGACATAAAAATAACGAATACACAGATTTCACAAATCAAGGGCAATCACCTTGGCAGCAGTTTTCTGAATAATCAGACACTTTCTAACTTTCCAGCTAGACAAGCTGTGGTTCCTGGTTACTACAGACTTCTGCACCAGATTCACAAAAAAGGATTCTTGAATTCCATTCCATTCCATGTTTACTTTATATCCTACCTTACTGACCAGATTCTGTCAAATAAAAACCCCATCACAGCGTCTGACATCCATTGTTTTGTAAACACTGCTCATGCACGGACCTTGTCTGCTTAGACAATAAATTCTGCATATTTAGATAAACGAAATACTTCCACTGCCTCAAAAAACTGCCTATAGGACAAGTTAGATAATCTGGCAGTACTCTATTCCATCTTTAAATTTTTCTACCTTGAACCTTTATGAGAAAATCCTAAACAGAGAACTGTCATATGTGCTAAGGTTTATTTGCAACACATCACCCTCAGCTTTCTGATTTATCCTTTGTTAGTGTTTCTCTTCACAAAAGCACACAACTGTCTCTTTTAGCCTATTTATTTTATCTACCTTGCTTTTTTGAGTTCAAGATTTTATCTTGTAGATGAAAAAGAAACTGACAGAACTACTTGTCAGTGTTGACACATTTAGGTTTGTAGAAAAAACTGCCAGGTTATGCAGTTGACTCAAGGAAACAGTGTCTTAGCAGAACAATGCAATTGATTGCAAAATAATTATTAAAAATATTACAGGCTGACTGATACAGGACTGAAGATCAAAAATCTTACAGCTTTTGTTATTTAGCAAATCTCTTGCTGTATATTTAACCTCTTGCAGAGATGAACAAGCAAATATTTTACTGATTAAAAAGATACTGAAAAGTTGATCTTTTTCTGCCACCCACCTTAATGTTAACTGCATAACACAATTAAAGCCTAGACACTCACCACATTTTTTTATCTTTCTTACAATCTACTTCATGTGTTTTTCATACACAGAAAAAAAAAAAAACTGCTATGGTATAACAACACTATCATTTTACAAGTTGAAACAAGCAAAATGTAAAAGATTCTAAGATTAAGATGATCTCTTCAGTTTAATTTTGAACCTCATTAGATATTGGTTATGATAGAGTCCTTAATTCTGCATATTTTGTTTTTCCCGAGGACTCCTGCCTCAATCAGTACACAGAAAGAACATCAGGCCCATGACCAACTAGGCAAGATGTGTGATACATCTCATCCTCACATTGGCTCACTGAATGTTGCTCAAAGGTCAAAACAAGTGTCAAAACAAGCTCATTCATTCACTCATGGTTTTCTAGGGAATCCTTTACTATGACATTATTGCATTCATTGACATGACTACGATGTTATTGCATTCCTTGACCTGACTATCAGCATCTGCTCCTTGCTCCACTTGCAGCTATCCTCCTGTCTCTGGGCTTTGTAGTTTCTACTATAAGGGACTTTGCTCTGCCCATTCCAATATTCCCTCCTTCTTCCATATTCATTCATCCTTATTTGTGTACCCCAGCCTCCACTCCCCCTCCGATCCCCATCTCCCAACCCACTCCTGCAGAATTTGGCAGTCCCCATTTTCCTCTCCTGATCCCCCAACCATTTTTCCTAGCCCATACCTCAGGTACCTATTGCACAGGTACCTCAGCTCTGTCTTACACCACAGTTGACTCATCCTTTCTTTCCTATGGAGATACATTCCCTAAGAATCACATAGAAAGCAGGATTCTTCTAAAGTAAGCAATTATAACAAACATTTCTTGGACAACAAAAAGTCCGCCTGAGAAATTAGTACTATCCAACTCCTAACACCCGGGACACCATCTTGAAGCAACTGGATCAGTAAATCTTTTTGAACAAGTATTATTTTTGTTGGTTTGTTCTTGTTTTTTTTTTTTTCTATATTCTCTGCATTGGAAATAGCTGAGACTTTCCAGCTAAGCACCTGGAACCATTTGTGCAGAGCATAAACTCTTCAGACAGATACCTCACTTGGCAAGTGTCCCAGGTAATTTTATAAAATTATCAGCTAAAAGAAAGGATTTCTTTATGGAAAAGGTCAGACAACCTTTAAAAGAAGAAAGGATACTAGGCAGGTCTGTAAACTGGGAATATATAATGCAGATAAATAAACCCCATACTACTGCTTTATTGTAATGACTTCTTTAATTTTTTTCTTTTTGCTGTCAAAAAGGAAACTCTAAAGTGCTGCAATTATAAAATAAAAAGATCGGAGAAATCTTGTTTGATAATTATGTTAAAGTAGCTGAAAATGCTGCAACTATATTTATATAATTTTGATGTCCTTCTTCCTAAGCATGATAGAAATAAAAAATTATTGCATCCATATATTCAGTAGAAGAAAAAAGAATATATAACACTTTCAAGCTGCAGTATTGTCAGCTGATTAAATATAACTATGATTAAATGTATCATAATATTTTTTCTTTTAAAATTTTGTAAAATATTAGTGTTCACAGTGAAATTAGGGACACAATTAGTCACAAACCAGGTCAACACAAATAGATAAATACCAAATAACTTATGTACAGGTCTTCATAGTTTAGTTTCAAAATAGAAATACATTTGTTTCTCCTTACATATTATTTTGTGAAGTTTAAATTTATTAAAAAGAGAACAAATTAGTAGCAGCAATTAACACCAGATATTGATTATGATTGAAGGTGCAATCAAAGACCTCTCAGAGGAACATAATGCATGAACTATATACAGAACACCTAAAAAGAATGGGCTGTTTGAACAACACCCTTACACTTCAGCAGAGAAGGTAAAGCTGGATTTATGGTTTGATGTAAAAGGTAATGGTTGACTCTCAGCTGACATTGATGGATTGGAGATCACACCTTCAAACCCAGCTGGAGGAATTCCAGTTTTCATAGGTGTGATATCACTATCTGTATTGCTACCACAGTCAAATAATTGACCAGTGACATCACACTCAAATGCTAAGATTTTATTCTGAGGCCATGGGCTGACATGTGTTTAAAACTACAGTGTACCATGAGGGCCCTTAAAGCATTTCCTTTTAATTTTTTTTCCTCTGTTAGGTGGGTTATTAACTGCATTAGCAGTATTTCCTATTCTGCATATAGGAAATACCTGCTTGTACCAGTAATACCTTGTCAAACTGTAAAAAAACTGAAAGGAAAGTATCCACTATCCTACACTCCATAAATACATCAAGCTCTTAGGCACATAAAAGTGAGACCCTGCAATCCCTGGTTAATACCAGATAGATCTCTGTTAGAGTATTTTGGCTCCTTCTACACACACACCACCATTAAATTAGATTCAAATTAATCCTGCCTAAAATTAAAGCAATGCTATTATTTACTTTATTGAATGTGAATTCTTACTATAACAGAAAAACAACTAAGAAGAAATTACAGCAGTTACAGACACTTGAAATATATGTATTTGTCAACTTTCAACATTTATAAGAATAAAATATAAGATATTATAAAATCAGATTCATTTGCTGACCAAAAAAATGGTTGTGTATAATGTCAAACTCAGCAAGTGTATCATCTTGATATTTAGGGCAAAGTCAATTCATAAATATACAAACACATTTTATCTTTCTTGGGCTCTTGGGAATGACTTCTTTTGCTAAGATACCATATATTTTATTTTATGGCAATGCTTTGAAAATACAGCCTCATTAAATTAATGCCTCATATAACATTCAAAATTGTTAGTTCCCAAGGGTGATGGTGTATGGAGGAAAACTTGGTCAGCATATTGCATTTTCCTTAAAGCCTATTGATTTCTGCATCAGAATTCCATTTTTGTAAAGTGCTTACGCATAAGACTGTTTGTTAACTGTATGAATGAAGTAAAACCACAAAAGCCTTCAGGTTTTCTCATTTCAAAGGTAAAAATTCCAAACCACATTTTAATCTGTTCACTTACACCTTGAAATTACACAGTCTGAAGATCCAGCTAAGTCTAAGATCAGGATACTTTGTTCCATTGAAATTCTGTATTTATTAAGTATTTGAAAGATACATCCTTATTTCTACCAAGATTACATTTAATAATAATAACTTCAAGAATCCCTTTCCTGTAGATGTTAAGTTATATTAAGAATTGTAAAGAACTTTCTCTTTTCCTCTTAGAGGAGCATGGAGAACCATGTATACCCGAAAACACTCTCATTTATTAAAATTTAGTCATCCCATTTCTGGGTTTTTGTACCACAAGCAGATGCAGAAATGTACAATATTCAGTGTAGACATGTCTAAAAATGAAAGGCAACAGAGTATAAACCAGACTCAAATTCTTTCCCAGCATTAATTCCACCCTTTTTTTCCTCCACCATGCATTCTTGCCCCTTCTACAACAGTCCTTGAAGTTTAGCAGCTTGAAATCATATGTCTGTCCTTTAAGCTGCTGGTATGTGGAAACAAAGTTTTTAGGAGACCCATAAAATCAAACAAGATCAGACTAAATTATCTGCTGCTGATCTGCACTGATACATTACTGCTAGTCACTAAACCCGTCACTTTACGTCCTCAAAAAAATTCAAGGGCACTGAACCATGATGTGCAACTTCATTGAAAGCTAGTTAAGCACATTATCAGACAGAAAAAGCATTTTCGACCCCCTTTGTTGTCACCCTGAAAAACAGTAACAGTGATAATTACCTCCCTAGCACTGGTAGAGACCAGCTGAAATATTACACCATGAAAGCCCTTTCATTCCACATACTGATCTCCTACTGACTAGGAATGCATTCAACTATTTTTTAATTCTGGGATAGAAACTGTGCTCCCACACTCGTGCAGAGGTCTACCTGGAGAAAAGAAGGTTGCACTTCAATCACTTTCTCCACAGTCTTGCCTGTGCAGATCCCTTATCCTATACCCAGCTATCCCAGATCAGATCAAAATGTGTTGGTTGGGCTTTCACCACTGCTGCTTCTTTTGCTTTTGGAAGACACTGTCAGACACTGCCTTGTTCACCTCCCACTGTAAGGCTGTAACTGGGAAACTGTTTTCTCCTCACTCCTCTGCTCTTTCTCCTGTACCACACACACAGACTCTGTTTTCCCCTCAGGTGTATAATTTTTAACATCAAAAAGGGACTGAAGCAGTCATCTAAACATAACATTCCAAAACTTTTCAGATCACCTGCTAATTTTAATTGAAATCAGAACTATCCACAACTGTAGAATTAATCACAACTCCCTTATATTTGGTATTAAAAAGTATGAAAAGTTGTGTAAAAACTAAATACTAAGTATGCATTTGTGCATGAGCTTCCAGAGAAAAGTCTTGATCCTGGAGGACAGCAGTGTGTGGGTGGTGAGCAAGTTCAGTCAGCCATGCTTTATAATGGAATTCTTAACACTTCTCCAGGTCCCTGGCCTTATATAACTCCCCTCATGGCTGAAGCCACGAGAAAACAACTGATACAGCCAAAGTCCCTCCATGACATCATGTATAATAAGTCTTCAACTGGCTCCTTCAACAGATCCAGAGTGTTTTTGCTTAGCTAGAACACTGTGTCTTAAATGAAAGTTTCAAAACAACAGAATCCACCAATTTTTTTTATGTTTAATACTCTTTCCAGTTACAAATTCCTCTCTTATCTGCCTTGTCATTTTTTTTAATGTGAAATACATGCTTCAATTAGTTCCACCACAGTTCTCCAGCCATCCTAAGTGGCTATTTGCAATTTTCAGTCCCTGAATGTCATGACAATGGCTTCTAACCACTTCATACCCTGTTTTCTTCTGCAGACATGACTGATACGTTCCTCTGATTTATAGTCTTCCTTCACTCATTAGACTCTTTTTAATTCTGCTTCTTGCAAGAGTGTATTTCTGATTTCCAGTTTCTCTATTCCTGCTCTCACTTTGCAAAATATCACTGGAAAACTTATCACTCCTGTGGCTTCCTCTGTAATCAATTTGCCCTTTTCCTCCATTTTGAAAATGCTTACTTTGTCAAAATCATTTCTATTTGCCATGATTCATTCAAGATACTTTTAAAGTTGACCTCCCAGCATATTCTCACTAATTTTGCTCTGAATGGTCTTGACAACTTACTCAACCCGTCATATATAGTCATATAAGTGACCTGACAAATGCAAAGATGGAAACAAAAATTATTTTAAAAAATGTTATACATGTGCAGATGTGGGCCAAAAGAGGTACTAGAATGTCAAAGTGATAAAAGCTGAGAGAGCATGTCACTTATCACAAAAATTATAAAAATAGAATCTTCTAGATTAGATGTATCAATTTAGAACTAATAAAAAATATTTATCTCCTGTTTCACAAACACACTTGTCTGAGAAGAGGTAAAAGAAAACCCAAAGAAACACATGTATCATCCTATTTTTTTTTCTCTTACGAGACAAAATTAGACAAAATGAAACCTTCAAAAATTATTTCAAGTACAAGTATATCCCAGCTTACTGCCTAATTTCTGGTTACTGTATGTCAAATGACCAGGATAAATATGGGAGGAAACAACTTGAAGAGTTAAGAACAAAACTGAATAAGAAATAAGAGTACGGATGACTGATTGATGTGATAAAATACTAAAAAATATTAAATACATTAAAACTTTGTCTGCTATTGACAGATTAATAATAAACTATAGCAATACTCATACTACACTGAAGATACTTATTATAAAGTAAAATACAAAAAAGCCACTGGCATGCCCTGGTTATGTATGGCTTATTGTTTAAAATATGGCAATTTGTAGGTTAAAGGTGTAACTGTGATAGTTATGAACCACACTCCTAATCATAAATCCTGCAACTTGCCATCTCCTAATACTGAAATATCCACCCTTGATATTAATATCCCAGCTTCTTTATGGATTCAATTTAATCACCAACATTTGAAAAGTATTTTGGCTCTAATAAAATAGAATTTCTTTATTGTTGTTCCAAAAGATATATCCTCAAAGACTGCAAAACATTTGGCTATGAAAATAAGCATCTTCTAAGTCTTTGATTCTTTGGATACTTATCTTCTCTGAGTACATTAAGGAAACTAAGCAAATAAATAAATAAATAACCCAACTTTGAACTGGAATGCCTGAGACCTTCAGGTAGCAAACAACAGTACTTGACTGAGGTATGTTACAGTAAGAATCCAAACATAACATGTACAGTACCCTGGAGATAAAATAAGGTACATGAGAGCCACTATACACAACAATACAATGATTTTTAATTCTCTCTAAACTCATGAAGCATCTTGTAAGTCAATATGATGTAACATTAGTTGTATCTCCTTTTTTTCACAATCTGCCTTTGGTCATTGGCTTGGAATACTTCCTTTCTTTTTTTTCCCCTTTCTAAATATAGGGTGAAAGGAAAAGCAACAATGCCAGTCTGGTTTACAAAGCAAATGATCAGCTAAGATCTGTGGAGCACTTTCAGCACTGACCTTCTCAATGCCTTGTACTTGCCTGGTAGCTCCCTATATTCTCAGAATCACTGTGAGCAGTTAGGAGGCAGGCACAGTAACAAAACGAAAAAAAAAAAATAAACTCCCCTCCTAAATTCTGGAAGTTTTTTCCACATCTAATACTTTATGGGAGACATCACTAGAGGAGGCACAAAATGATCCAGGACTAAACATCATGCTCAGTAATCTAAACTACATATTAATAGCTCTGCTAGGACTGCACAGTAAATACTTACAGTGCACACAACAAAACCGAGGAACCTCATTAAAATGGGAATATCATCTGACCAAGTTCAGCCTCTTGTTTCAAGAGTCCTTTCCTGTCTCCACATTTTTCACTGAGAGGAATTATTCACCCGTCTGTAAAGATGACAGCTATGATTATAGTACTCCTCTGACATTTCAAAAATTAGTTCTCTTTCTAAGGTTTATTAGATAAGGACTGCCTTATATTCTGTTGTAAGCAAACATTTAATGTGTCCACAACATACAAACCATAGACCTTCTTACTATGAACAAGCAAAATAAAAAAAACTATCCTTCAGAAAGCAAAAGCCTAAACAGCAAAAGTACCCATCACTCCTAGTAATTTACACTTTCAGAAATAATATTATTTGTACACATGTATACAAAAAAGTTGAAGAATATTGGGCAATCTTGGCTTCTGGAAGAGATATTCAGATGAAGTATCTATTTGCCCAATGCAGCCAAAAGTAACAACAATTCAGACTTTTCAAGGAAGATGGGAACTCACCCACTTCAGAGCAAGAGAATGCAATGGCTGTAAGTGTCAGGCTGCAGCTTTCCCAACTCCCCAAAGCCTGTCACAATCCTAACAAATTGTGGGGCAAAGCTTCCCCCGCCCCACACAAAACAATCTGCACAAGAATGGCCAAGAACTGCTCTTATAGGATTGCTCTCAATAAACTTCCCTGAGTGCACATCTCTTGGTTTTTGGCATGTCCTGTGATAAACTGAAAGTGAAAATTCAAAATCACACAGATCATAACATTCAGAATAAGTGATTTCTATTACATTTTTGCCTACTATCCATTCAAGGACTTGAATTACTTTTGTCCAAATTCTCACAACTTCAATCATAAAGAAACAAATAAAGGTGAGATGAAGAGGAAGATACTGTTCTGATTTGAATGAGTATTTATCAGCTCTGCTCATCATTTGCCCTTCTTTTGTCAGACAGAAGTTAACAGCCTTTAAGGATAATTATTAGTGATTTAAAGGGAGATATGGTGGTGAGTTTATAGATTTTTACATAGCTTCCCCTCACCTTGAGGAAACACAAGAGAAACTCTGATGCTGTGACCTGCTAAGCCATTGGAGTGAATGCTGACAAAACCAGGACAGGACAACAAATAGCTGCAACACTTCTACTTTATTTCTTCTGTGGTCAGGAAAAAGCCAAGTTCTGCACATTCTAATACAAATATATAGGTCCGTAACACAGGCAGCTCACTATAAATTGTCTCTGATCCTGGAATAAGTGCACCAGGCCCCAAACATGAACAAGTCAAATGAGATGTGTGTTATTGAGTTAAACAGCTTTGTTATTCATAGCATCTCACCTTGGTGGAGATGGAAGAGCCATTGATATTGGAAGAGATTAGATCACTCATTAAAAGCTCCAGTAATAGGAGAACACACCTTTGAAGAACAAGAACAGCTGTATGCACTGCTGTGAAACCTTACATGCACATCTGGGCAACACTTGCTTCATACAAAAAGACATTTTATTTGTATTTCATACAAAATATATTTTATTCCAAATTATTTACCTACTTTAGTAGTGATATGTATTCAATTCTTATTTTGATTAAAGAAACAATAAAGTGACTTTGAACTGAAATTGCCCAGCATTCATTTAAAATGATGCAGTTTGGTTTTGGTAACATTTCTGAATGCACAGATTCTACAGAGGCAAATGTAAGCTACCCCCAAGCACATCCCATTAACTGTATCTGCCAAGTCTCATGTGCTAAACATGAAACTCATTTTTTTGGCCTCATCTCGTGCTCTCCTGCTGCAAGAGCTCATGCATGTACTGCACAGTGCCACTGTCTCCAAATCCATGACCTAATGAGCCACACACAACTGACAGGATGATCAGCCATGGGCACCCAGTGGGACTTAGGTGGCAGTGGGGAAGTGACAAGGGCAAGTCAGGCAGCTGAAAAAGCCTGGGGCCTCCATGGGCTGGGCTCTGTCATGGGAGAAACACCCATCTCCCTCACTTACCCAGCCCACATGTTGGGATTCCAATAAACTGAGAGGGCTGGAGTGCGTAGGAAGGACTGACATGTGGAAAATCAAATATGGAGGGGAAACACTTCTTTTATGATGCACAAAACCCATTGGTGTGGTCAACAGATGGAATGTAGCCAGATGCTCATTACAGCAATGCTATTGACATTTCTACAATTAAGGTAAGAGTCACTGTTTCCACTGTAAACTCCTGTTTGCAAGACCTTATAAATTGGCCGTAAAACTTCACTTCAGGCAGAACCTTAACACACAAGGTCTCAGCATTAAAGTATGTTTCACATATATTAAAAAAATGGTGTGCTTTTCAGATTACATGGTAGCTCAAAACAGGTTTCCCATTCTTGTTCTAGTATTCTCTGCACTCCTTTGCACTCAGAAAAACCTTTGTGTCTACTGAGTAGAATGATGGAATTTTCCATTCTAATTACAATTTTCCATAGTTGGGGGCAGTTTCATTTCTTATTTTACTATCGCATTAATAAGCTAAGTCGTTAGCATTGGAAAACTGGTTATCATCTTTTGAAACAGTATTTGTAATTCACAACACCTCATATATTCATTTAACGTAATTAAAAGAATGCATTATAGTTTTTAGTCTATTTTCCTCACATAAACACCCTCCCTCGATGCAAAAAAAAAAAGAAAAAAAAATTAAGCTAGCTAATACAGTATGTTATCCTTTGTCCCTGAAGTAAGAGGGGAAAAATTTCCTTGGATTTCAACAGGAGCAGATCCAAGCTTTCAAAATACATGGGTGCATAACACTGTAATTACTTCTTATTTATGGAGTGCTGACAGTAGGCTCAGTGCTGTGCAAACAAAAGAAGACATGGTCCCTGCCCCTTGGGGCTTGCAATCTGAAAACACAACAATTGAGGCACATAAAACATCAAGTGGTGATACAGTCCACAGTGGAACACTGACATGTTTGTTTTCCCATAAATAAATCGCTTTTTGGGGGTAGAGAGAAAAGGGGCAGACAGTCTTCTTCAATTTGCTCTTTAAGAAAGGATTTGAAAGAATTCACATGCCTAGCACCCTGTTTCCCAAAACTCCCCATCAAATACAACTGTGAGAAAAATAATACCTAATATGTAAGGACTTAGTAGACACTATTATGGAGAAAAATTAAGTTTACACTCTCTTCAGAAGGAGCTCAAATGCTACTGTATGTCTGCATTGAAGAGCACACATCATCCTATTTCTGCACAGAATGTAACTGTCTTTATGCACACACATGAGTGCATAACTCACCACGGCTGGGACTCTGACCAGAGAAGTGACCTCCAGCAGGGCAGGATGCCGCGCTTTTCTGTGTTTGTGAAACTTGGATTGAGACATAGAAAACCTTTCTCTTTAAAGAGCAACTGCAGACAGGTTTTCTACAGCTCAGGAGTGACACTGGTCTAACTGCTCCAAGACAGGGCCCGTGTCAGGAGCCCTCCAGAAGACACAGAACATTTAATTCCATTCCCTCCAAGGCACTTTGCCAGTGACATTCCCAGCAGACACAGACTCAGACTCACCTTATTCTACAGAGCAAGTTCTTGCTTTAGAACAGTAGTTTTGAACTTAATTTAATCAGACCAGCTATAATTCAAACATTAATGGAAGGCCAACCACCACTTTCTCCTAACTTCATCTCCTCTGGATAGTGATAGCTATATGGTGTGCCCTGCATGTCCTCCCACCGCCAAATTAAGAGAGGAAAAATGTTGAAAACAGGAAGACATTTTGGCACATGCAACACAATCCCAACTAAAGTGCTGATGTAAACGCTCTTGAAGCATTCCCCAGTTGTGTATATGACAAAATCCAGTCAAAGCCTTGTGAGAGCAAGATCCCTGCAGCTTGTAAGCTCCACAGTGCCAGTGCCTGAAACTACAGCTTTGCATTCTTCACGTAAACTTCTTATGACCTGTGGCTTATGGCTGGATACAGTTTTTAAATTAATCCAGCCTTGATTATTTATCACACCGGGTCAGTGACAAGTTTTTAAAAAACTATTCGTTAAATAAACATTTACACTGTTAACTTAATAGACTGTAATGTCTTCACAGAATTATAGGGTGGTGGTTTTGTTGTTTTGTTGTTTTGGGTTTTTTTTAAGATCAAAGCCTAAAATTTTCCTTATCCTAGAAGTGATCCTCCTTTCCATTCATTTATTTTTTTCTAACCTGCTTGTTACTGGTAAAATCAGACTAATGCCTTTGCAAGTGATACTAATAACAAAAGAACTGAATGAATGTCTAGGGAGTATGAAACTATATGTACCAAACAACAGTAGTATAATAATGTGAAATAAAGTGCAAGGTTATTTGTTTGCTGCAATGTCTCCCCAAGGGGAATCCTGGGGCTTGAAAAATGAGCACATTGTAACTGAAGGGAAGGATGGTGGAGGGGAGATAATGTCCCTGACCATGGCAGAGGGACAATGACAAGACTTTTGAAGGTCCCTGACAACCCAAACCATTCTATGGTTCTATAATAAAGAAGCTATGGCAGGCTAACTCAAATTTGTAGGTTTTCTCATCCAAATAATGAAATAGTGTGCTCAATAAATGTCAGTATAATTACAGTAGGGTTGAATAAAAGATTTTAGAAGACACAGCAAAAAATCAGTGGGTAGAAAAAAAATGAAGCAGCATTTAATTTTTGACCACCCAACCACAGTGAAGTAGAATTTGTGCTGACTGCACCTTGCAACTAGAAACGTGAAAGAAAATGTAAGTGAATACCCTCCCTAAATCCACATTATAACACACATTTCTGAGAGTTCTTCCTCTGCTATCCCCCAATATTATGATTAAACCCACTTATGCTACTTAAGACAACTCTACACTGTTACTACATTCAGAGGCAATGAAGAGTGTTATTTACACATTGAGTGGAGGTGAATGTACATGGTGTCTAGAAATATAAACTGTCAGGAGGGACATCTTAAGGATAAAAAATGAGATTTAAGTCAACACAGATAAGACTCTATCCTGACTTAACTACAATACATTCATAAAGAGGTATTTGCAAGTAAGTGTAGATTGATTTTTACCCTGAAAATATTACAGGGTCCTTAAATAGTTTGAATAGCAAAGAAAGAATGGGAAAATAAATGGTGGGATTGAAGACATCAATTATGTTTGTGCCTTGTAAGTGCATTTGCTGTGGCTGTGCACACCCTGCAATCCACATCCAGGTACAAGAGCTACACATGACTCCTTCCCCATTTTTTGCTGGCAAGTGTCCCCTGCTGAACAGAACCTGTCTCCTCATGGTTCTCATGCCCTTGGCACTGGTGTGCTGGGGATGAAGTTCACTACCTTTTGCTGACCTTTCCTATTGAGACTTTTTTCCCCTAAAAAAATTCTCTGTTACATTCCTTACAGACACTCCCCACTAAAAACATTCATACATGCAACATGCACAAACGACTTTAATATAAGCATTGGGGGAAAATTCATTTATAAGCAAACAATGACTAAATCAAACCACTTCAAAAGAAAACCAAAACAACCATTTGGTCATTCTCTTGTAAGAACACACGAAATAATCTCATGCAAAATTCATGCCTACAGACTTGCCAAATACCATGAGCTGGGTGTGGGGTTCACACATCTAAGCAGAGCAATTTAACTGTCATTTTCAAGACTATTTTTAAAACTCTAAAGTCAGACTAAATTCTGCCATATTAAGATAAAAGAATCAATAAATAAAGAAATCTGTGTAAACGGCATTTTTTCCCTACAAGATTTTTTGTTATTTGGAAGGCCTATAAAATTCAGTGTCATAAGGAAGCGCTTCTCAGTTTGCATCATCTCAGATGCCTTTTTTCCTTCCAAGTTAGGGGATTGTCATGGCAAGCCAGAGAGTTTGCTGTGACTTCTATTGTTTTTATTGAGTTCTGCAGGAGCCAGGCTTTAAAGTGTAGGTCCCCTTTTGGAATGTAAATTACAACAGACCAATGGCTGTCACTTATTTATGTACTTTCAGCTTGTTTAAGTTTCAAATCCTCTTTTCTACAATTGGTATGGCCCATTATGTAGAACTAATTCTATTTCCATCCACTTTGACTTCACTCATTGTGCCACTCAGTTTTCCCTGAAAAGGCTGTACATATTTGTGATTGTCTAGTTGTGACAAATGGAAAACTTTCTATGTGTTTAAAATAATGCATATTTAAATCCAATCCTAGTTCAATTGTAAGCATCTTTAATACATTTAAACTTAAAAATATTTAATGCATTTCTACGTAAAGACATCTGTTGCCAGGGATTAATCTACAACTGAAAGAAATGTTTTATTAGTGCCAACTGAAAAGCAATTGACTTAACTACCTGGAATAGGATACAAAACTCTCTTACAGAACCCCCCCTATTTGCTCCTTGCGGGGGTTGGCTCACTCACAGGGAAAGGAGGAATCTTATCATTTCTTTGATAAAAGGCTATTGCAGATACCCTTCTGATATCCAGGAAATATCATGTCTAATGAATAGGCACTTTGTTACTGAAGTTCAGCTTCTGGTTAGAAATAATTTTTCAAGTGCTATGTATAAGAAATGACAACTGAAATCTATCCAAAGAAAGAATAGTATGTATGATTTACAGCTGGCAATGATGGGAAAAATCCATTTCTGTTATTCTGAATCAGTAAAGAATGACAGGGTGAATTTGTATTTGACCTTTAAAGAATGGGGTATGTAGGTAAAATGCAAAGACCTCATGTTAGTGAACTGTTTAGGGGAAACAAAAAAACCCATAGTGATTGAACACATCAGTAATCCAAACTACTTGGACTATTTTTTGTTTGTTTTAGCTACATATTCCTATGCAGCAACTATGGATATTTCACTGGATGCCAGTGGACATAATTTTATAATTGCCTTCAGTTTTTCTGTTCTCCTGTTAAAAGTGAACATCCTGCCTTCCTATGCCGCCTCTCCCTGAGCTTCCCACCTCTCAGTCACAGACTCCAGTTCTCATCATTGACCTTTTTTGGCTTCAATATTCATTTGGCAACTGGATAAACTCACTCAACAAAGCAGTCTTTTTATTTTTTTTTTTTATAAGGGTTAGTGTTCATCCAGATTTGCAGGCTGAGCATGAGTACAAATAATGGCAAAAAGGGTCCAGGAGTCAAGGAAAGGGCAGGGGCATCCTCACAGCAGCACCAGGACCTGCTTTCATATTTTGTACTTTCCATATTCTCTGATTTTTCATGGATAATTGCTGCCTTCTGAGAGGCTTTTTCCACTTATTCATATTGCATAGCTATAAAATAACAAACTAAGATTAATTAGAATGCTCTCATATAAAATATATTTTAAATTAAAGAAGTTTGTGATTTCTTTGATTTCCACATTATGAAGGTAAGAAAATGGACAAGGCAGGCTACTGATAAACACAGCTAAAGCTCTTCTTTAGGTAACAGATGCAAGGCAATAATTATTGCAAAATTACTATAACCACATAGCCTTACAGCTGGATAACACTAAATTAGTTACTATCATCTATGATCTGAGGTCTTAATAGACACTAAGTAGTACTATATAGCTGGCCAGTACAGTGCTACTAGCAATCTGAAGGGAGAAATCAAGGCAGAGAAGACAAAATTCAGGGTTTGCAAATAGAGAAAAAAGGTTCATTCATGGGGTTCTTCTGGCGTCTCTAATAAATTCATATCCCCAAGTGCACTCATGGCGTCACCAGGAAGTCATGTGCAAGATTCACTTCACAGGAGCTCAATCTCACATAGAAAAAAGGGCATTTAATGATCTGTAGATATGCAAGATATGCAGGTAAGTTTGATTCTTAAATTCCCTGTTCCTGACTGACTGCTGATGAACTGAAGTCTCTTTGATACAAGCCCCAAGTTCTCCTGCTGGGAAGACTCACTTAAATTTAACTTGTGATGCCAGCAAAGACTTTCCAGTTACATCTGGTAGTTTATTACAATCTCCACAACATCTTTGCTCCACCCTTGTTTGCATGAAAGGCAGCTAGACAGATACAGAAACTATTCTTATTTCTGGACTACCTGTCTATATGTCTCTGTATATTTCACTGACCATATACTCTGAGGTCTTGGTAAAAAATTCTCAGTTCAAGCAAGCCTAATCTAACTAACTTAATATAACTCTGAAGTCAGCACTGCTTCAAGCAAGAATGTCAACTTAAATAAAAATCTATTTGTGATAACATATAGTGGAAAATGTATACAAAATATTAATTGCTAAGTTTTGTAAAATATTTATTTATATGCACAATTCAAGAATATTGTGGGATTCCCTGGGGCTGCCTCCTATATGTGCGTATGTCAGCTTCTCCCACTGAGCTGAGCTGCTCCTTTCCTCCAGCACCACCTGAACCATGCCTGTTAAAAATTGTCACTCCCACGTAACATAATCCCAGCTAAAATTCACATGCAAGATGTAATCTGGGCAAGCCATTTGGAATCACCTCTGAAGTCAGTAAAAGCCTGCATTCTTCCAAGGGAAGGAATCAATATGATAACCCTGTCTCAGATGGAATTCTAATCTGTCCACGTGAGAACCTGCCACAGCAACGCTCACTCACAGTGTAAGATTAAACCACCTTCATAATCTGCCATTAGAAGGAAGAGGGATTCATTCACTTTCCAAAGCTTCTCTCAGACTCTCAGCTAAAGCTTTCACATTTTCATGTCTGTATGGAAACTCAACAACAAAGTGCAATACAAAATGTAAAAAAAGAAAATCTAATTTTGTTCACAAATTCCTGTTTAGTTTTGTCTCTAAAAATGAACTTCCATTCATATTCTTCCTCTAGAACCAGTAAATAAGGCTTAACCACTAAAACAAGCTCCAGATTATTTTCTTTAAATTGTGACAAATTCTCTTTTCAATTAACAAATACAGATCTGATACTACAACAGTCGTCCTTGTGCATTAACACTGATCATACGTCCAAGTAATTATTGACAATAATGTAGAAAACTTTATATTTCCAAGACAAACTTCAAATCAGGAATCCAGTTATCAACTTAATGCTTTCTTTTGATGCAGTCTAGTTAACATGAAACAGTATAAACCAACCAAATAGCCAACAATATTTCTAACCACTAAAAATCAAGTATTTCCAAGAAAATATATTTACAGCCCACTGTAACCTAGAACATTATTTCATAATGTCTTCTGTAATGGATTTTTCCAAATTTTATTTTAGAAAATCCTTTTCACTGACATTTTTCTCATTACCGTTCTTTAAAGTTAAAGGATTTATGCCTCAAAAACTACCTCCTGGGAAGCAGAGGTCTCTGTGTTGTCTGCCCACAGGAACCAGGAGAGGTTACTAGTTCAGAATTAAAGAGAGAAAAGTCAGTGGCTAAAAAAAGCTTTCTAGACTAGGAACTAAATATAAGCTAATTCTGACAGCTCTGTTAATCACTTGATAAATCATCTTCAGAAACAATATTAGGGCATATGACAGTAGTTTATCTTTGTAACATCTGTCATCCAGACGGGTATCTACCCACCCTTTAAATGAAGTATATTTGAACCAAGACACTTCAAGCCACACCTCATTTGACTAAAATCAACAAAAGTTAAATAAAACTAGCAATGTGATTGAATAGTTTAGGGGAAAAAAATAAAACATACTGACTCCAGCAAAAATTACAATGGAGACTTTTAACTGAAGCAGAATATAATGAAAAATACTAAGTTAGATTTGACCCCAAAGAGCAATACTTTTATGAAAAATATGGTAATTTGAAGACAAGCTGAAAATGGTAACACACCTAATATGACAGCAAACAGCCTAGCTTTTCTTTTTTTTTTTTTTTTTTTTTTTTTTTGTCAGAAGCAGTGTTATCATAATGATTCCCCAATGAGTAAAGCAATCTATTGGCATAAAAAGGAGCTGGCTTGAATTCTTCATGGTCAGATCAGAACAGCAGTAACCATGCTCTGTCTCTCATCTCATTCTTTACAGCACTGTGCAACCCTGGTGCTGTTTTACCATCACTCCAACTATATAAGCAGCAATTTTTCACTCACTGGGAAACATCAAACCTTTCTCTTCATCTGTGACTCTTCCAGTCACCACAGCACAATTTGGAAATACTACAGTGCCTTCCTACCAGGGCATGGAGTGCTGCAGGTGTATATGGCCCAGGTTCCACAAAAAAAGCACAGAGTGAGCACCTTTCCTTGCTCCAAGGAACCTCCCGGAAGGTCAGCTCTGTTCCATTAAGATTGATCCCATGGGGACAGTGCAGTTACCCATGGCAGAGACCACCTGGGACAGTGGGGTCCGGGTAATACTTAGAAGTGTCTTATTCCATCAGAACAGGGGCCAGTTCAGTCTGCACAGTCTGTGCAGCTGTATCAATTCCTAACTATAAAATACAGCAGGATGCTATTTCTAAACCCTAAAATCAACAGTGTATCACTTTCCTCTAAGGATCCCTGTAATAACCTACCCATGATACATAAGGTTTTTTGTATTCTGACTCACATCTGCTTCTAAGTTTTTTATCAGTCACTCCTCCATCACTTCAATAAATCATCAAAAATCCCTGATTTGTGTTTCAAAGGAAGCACCATACTGCTTAAAAATTATGCTAAAAGATGAACATCATAGATGATCCTACTAGTATGAACATATGCCTTTTTGATTCCATTGACTTTTATTTTCATAGTATAAGACACAAGGCGAAGCAAATGAATGTGGTATCAATGGTACAGAGAATATATTTTTAAAAAAAGGACCACTATTATTTATGGCTTGGAAAATACAAACCAGAGACCAACTGAGGTGTCAGTTTTTTAATTCACAGTATGACAAAATGATTACCAGGTGTCAATCCAAATATGCAGTTGATGGACTGGATTCAGAAATCAGGTGGGAATTTTGCAAAATGTTTTCAGAAATTGAGATGGATTACTTTCTCCCCATGAAGTCCCACTAGAAAAAGCTACCCAACTACAAACGAAATAAGGACTCGAAAATAAGGTCTTTCAAGACTGGCATCACACCTAGGAGCAAAGCAAGGGCATGGGCCTAAATTGGGTGGCAGAGTCAAAGGTACATACACAAAATTTCCAAATGGATTTTCAACCTTAAGTTCTAACACTGGCTCAGCTTTGGAAACAACAAACAAACTGATATTTCTTAAAACAAGGTGTGAATGCTATCAATAATAACGTGAATTGTTTTTTACGCTAAAGTATGCAAGCAAAATAATGGGGTTTTTACTCACTTGGATAGAAACACAATGCAATTAAAAGCCAAGAGAGCTGCTTTCTGCCATACATTTAGGTACTCAACCCAGCAATTTTCATTCAACTCTTAATTATTGCTATTATTTAAAGTACAAATTTGAAAGACAATTATATATTATTGAAGAAGATTCAAGCTAGGGGAAATTTCATTTTTGTTTAAGAAAACAAAAAGGGGCACTTGCCCAATCTTAGCCCCCCACATGGTAAATAAATAAATAAATAAATAGTATTTATATGTTTATGGCAAGTTGCCAATGCTTAAATTGGCCTCCTTGAGAGGCTGATAGAGCTGTTTAGTCACTACCACTTTGTTTGAAAAACTGAATGAAAACCAGGGAGGCTAAAAATGTCTTGGTTTACATTCACTAATACATAAGAGAAAAGAAAGAGTGATAATGGATACAGTGAGTGTAGCTATGCCAAAATACTTTAGAGTCTGTCTCCTTAAAAACAATGTAGAAGTTAAAAAAAGAGTCTCTTTGCAAACTGGGATATTCTAATTCCTTTTCATTAGGCTAACTGGTTGGAAGTGACACTGGACCTTTTCAGAAATGAACTACAGTCTTATTAAAATCTTACAGGATTTAAAATTAAGCATAATTTCTTTAGGTCTTCTAAATTTATTGCAAATTCTTTGCTTTCCTAGAATGATCTCACAGTATTTCACCAAACACTTCCCAAGATTTTCCCACTATGGGGGCTCTAGTTCACTCCCTCTTTTCATTGCCCTTAGAACCTCTGCATAACATAAAGTTGTTTAAAGATAACAGGGTCTGTGAGCCCCAGAAAGGAGCAGAAGGAAGAGCCTAGAGTAGAATGCTTGTTTCAGATGTGTTTGTTCTGTGCAGCTATTCACACCCTTAGCGTACCGCAAATTTAAAGTACCGAAGTCATACATTTCTTATTTTAATTGCAATACATAGATTAGAAATAGATCTTCATGGAGAGAAACTAAACCCTACTGAAAACAAGTTTAATATTTTTTAACTTTAAGTGCAACTGAATGTAAAGTTTTGTTATTTTGAAAATGTTTTGACATCTGTTGAATTAAAACTGAAACAAAACTTCAAACTCAGCAAAACCCAGTCTAGAGCTGAATTGAAAAGTTTACTGGTTCAATGTCATGGCAAGAAAATTTGGCAGTGATATACATTTTTTTCAAGTCATTAAAAAGCCAGGAGATTAGTTTGTCATCTGATGTATTGTTTGGAAATACACCTTACCAGACCCACTTACTCTTAATGCAATTGAAATGACATCCAGTGGATTTAAACAGACACTAGAAGCAGTATTCCATTTTTAAAAGAATGCCATTCATCATTGTACATAACCAAAAATCAAATTAGATCAGAAGAAACCATATCTGACCATTGATTTAGCCCTACTTAAATTCTAAAAATCTTCAGTATCTGCCAGAGCACTTGGGATCATATCAACAAGAGATTATTTGTCCACTCTACTTCAAAGCATTTAAAAATAAGAGATAGAAAGTTTCTTGTAAATTTTTATGTTTCTTACCGTCATTAGTATTTTACATCAGTAAGGCTTACTTTACATTGTACAGAATACAGAAGCAAACTTGCTATAAGTAATTGTTAATTACAAGCACCACAAAGTACAAAATGGTCTGTGAAAGAAGGCCTACTTGGCAGCAACTGTGAAAACTGAACCAAGGTATTTGACAATTAATCTGCTGCTGAATGTTGTCTTACAAGTGCAATTTTGGAGATGAAGGTAAAAGAAACTACTGCTAGCTGACCACAAATCACTTCAGATTAAAAAAAAAAGACACAAAAAAAAGACTGACAAATCATCAAAAAGGCAAATCATAATCATAAGGAATGACAAGAAAATATCCTGTTGAACTACTACCAAGGTTCACATGATGTCCTCTTATTCCATGCCTTTTATTTTACAGTGACATGAGTGTATTTTGTCTCAAGAAGCAGAGCTATGTGAAGAAAAATTTCTTTAGATTTACATTACTTAACTTGTAAGATTTTAATTTAAATCAAGTACAAAGCTCAATTTCAACATCCCTTATTAGTAGCCATATTACAAAGACCAGCAAATTGGGAGGTAAAGCTGCTATAGCAGTGATGCTTATCTGACTTCAACACATCTTTCTTCATGTTTCAATCAAAGAACAGCTGCTGTCATCCTCCTGAGAAAACAGTGATAGCAGGACACGGAGCCAGCCCTCAAACCTGCTAACACAGGAGCCTTATTGTGGAAATAACTCATCTGCCCTTAAACTTCACATACAGGAAAGCTTGTAATTGAGGTGAAAGGATGGATTTAGCAGGACCATTCTTTCAAAGCCTTGTGCTCTCTTTTCCAGAAGGACAGCTGGAAGCCAAGACAAGGTCTTGTTCTACAGCTGATGCACCTTGATCTCCAGATAACCACAGGGATGGTCTTTCAGCAGACAGGCTCTCAGAATGACCACAAACTCCCAAATACATCATTGCCCCATCAAAAACCTTTAAGACAAAGTGTGGCGTTTCTTAATGTTGACAACAATATTAACAAAAACTATTTTTTAAATAAACTATTTTTCCTACCTTTAAACTGCTATTTGGTGTTTATTTGTTTTGATTGTCAACAGTTTTGTGAGTTTTGTTTTTTTTTTTAAATACATGTAGAAATTAATTCTATTGTTTAGTGAATTATTTGGAGAAACGTCCCTTTAGGCAAAAGATTTAAAACATAATAGTTTCAATGAAAATAATGTTCCAGATCAAATGCAGGAATGAAAATGAATCACTTTAATGGTAGGACAGTGCATTGGGACATCATTTCCATGACAGAAAGGAGAGAATTCCTTGGATGTGCTACCTTAAACAAGGACATTCTGCAGCATTTTATTCCTTGCAGACGAGAAGAAAGTAAAAGTTTCATAAACATAACACTTCAATTGATCTAATTTTATTCAGTTTTTATATGAATGAGATCTGTTTACTTTATAAAATATAGTCACACATTTTCTTTAATACAAGCAAAATATTAAAGTTCTCAAAAGTTATATAAACTTTACAACTAAGGAATGAATTAATTTTAGGAGGCTGAGTACCATTCTCCTCTAAAAGGATGATAGAAAAAAATGAAAAGTGAAAATCCTTCTAGGATTTCACATCATTCCTATTGCTTCCAGGAAATAACTGCTAATACATAAAATCTCTAAAGATTTGAACAACAAACCACAAGGACCAACCTATCAACCTTCAACCTAAAATAGCTTTTACTGCATATTGACCTTACTCATACAGTTGTTTCTTTGCCTTGATAAATAAAACAGAATATTAAGCACACTACATACTGTACCTTTGTTAGCACAAGAAATTCCCATGAAGAAATGTGTGTAAGGAGTACCTCAGATCTGGATGTGCTCACTTTGCCAGTTGCTAACCACTTTGGTAAGTAAAACTTCCTGCCAATATGAACAACTCGATCCTTTGGGAGGGAAAACTGGCATGCTGTGCCTCATCACCTGGGCCCTCACACCACACAGGCAGCTAAAGGGACATTCAGAAATGCAGCACACACATGTTCTGCCCAAAGCCTGGAGGAGCAGCAGCTGAGCCATTGCTCCTCAGTGTGTCCTTTATAACCCCTTCCCCCTCTCACTGCCTCGTAGAGGATGCTGCTGGTCAAGCTGGTCTCACAAAATAATAAACACTGTTTCACTATGCCTGCAAGAAACATGTAAACCATATAGCTAAAGATGCAAATTAAATGGGATGGGCAAATGCCAGATGGATTTACATTCATGTGGGTTCAGTTCAGGTATGAGTGATTGGAATGATTGACTCTGAAAGCTTCCAGTCACTCTGCGTAAATAAGGATGAATAAAAAAAATTGGCACAACCACTCAATCCCTGAAAGGAGAGTCAAGCCAACTGGCCAAAGGAATTTAGATGTGGACTTCCTTGAACATGTCAGGATAATAAAATACTCCAATAAAATTTATCTTATTCACTAAAGGAAGAGATATAACATGCATTCTTTCAACCCCAAATGTTGATATATTTATGTTTCAATACATGTCAAAATTTCAAATGCTCTGAAGATAAAATAATTAGGAAATGACTAATTTAATTAGCACAATATATTTACAATTTGGGCTTACAGTGTGCTTACAAATATAAAAATAAACCAAGAAAATGTAGCATATATGGCAAGGCAATTAACAAGTTTTCTATAAAGTTGTTGTGAGTAGGAACAGCAAAACAAAATATGCCTTTATAGAACCAGGAAGTTATGCCAGAAGACTTCTCATAATTTTTATAATAATATTGTTTTAAATAAGCAGACTGACCAGCTGATTAATTTCCAGTGATGACACTGTAGGTGTCTTGGGTTTGGTTTTTTTTTAGCTCAATAGCCACATTGTAATTTATTGAGTGCTAGATAACCTACCAGATTCCTACCTGGAAACTCAATAAACAGCACTGTCCTAACCACAAAACCAAAATAGCTGAGTTTGTACTTTTAAGACTTCTGCACAACAAGCTGTCTTTTTACTAAGTGGCAAACCCTTGGGAAAACACCATAGACCTGATCTGGAATCTGGTAGAGCTGATTTCTGCCCGGACATAAAGACAGCTTAAATCTGGTGAATCAAACCCTCTCACATTTTTTAGCATTGGGAATTCTTTGATGGTGTACAGGCATTTCGGTCATGTTCTTTACCATGATACAGCTCTTACACCACAGTAATGCAAACAGTGTACAATTCTAAGAAAATCAGAAGAAAAGGGAAATTTAGTAGATTTCAAGTGACAAATGGCAGCTATCCAAAGGGTATACAACTTCTTGGTACCTGTAAGCATGAGATCCTTTCATCTCCTGTCAGTGGCAGTTTGTAAAACAACATTGTAATAAATGTAAATGTACTGCGTCATAGGAATTTGAGGAAATCAATATTTTCAAACACAAGTCCAAAAATAAGTGCACCAAAAATACTGTTCCTTGAGATACATTTGATTCATTTTTTAATCTGCATGTGTGTACTGGACTTTGTTTTCAGAAAAGGGGACAAAAAAAGAACATATAAAAGGATGTGGACATGCACGCCTTGGTCCACTGCATCACGCTGCATTCCAGTTTCATCCTGAGATTTTTTTATGACATGTTAATTTTGTTTTTAAATGGAGTTCTTTCTGCTAAATCTGTAAAGCTTTTGATTATTGACTCTAAGCACAGAGATTTCACATCGTAAAGTTATTTAAACTATGTGCACACCCTACAGATTAATAAGTGCCAAATTCTCCCATTGTTTCCAAATATTTGTCCTGTTCTGGATATCATACAAGCTGTCCTATACAATATAACATTGTCTCTGCCAGAAATTGCTAAAGTGAGAACAAGTGTTCAGGACTGACTTCAGCAGTTGCCTTGGAAATTGGCAATAAGGATCTAAAATTCTTTCTCTACCACACACCCAAAGTCTTGAGTCATTACTGATTTCATAGGAGTAAATTCATATTGTGCACTCTGTATTAACAGATTCTTTTTGAAATCACACCAACTGGAAAACAGAAGACAGAGTATTATTAACATTGAAAAGTTGGGAGGTTTAAATTTAAAAACTCATTAAGTAATAAAAGTGAATCTCTAACCTCATTATTTATTATATTTAATTTTCTATATCTAACTGCACTATACATATATATTGCTAAATCCATTTTATAGGTTACAATTCTCTGTCTCCTAATGGACAATTCTAAATAAAACAAATTCAAAACTTAAATGCAGCCTTCCTGTTTTGTTGAATTTAGATAGCTGATAAGAAGAAAAATCAGATAAAATGTTCTTTCCAGTATAGTTTCAATTAGATGCAGAGAAGAACAATTTTTCAGTCTTTGAGGGCATAGGGCTTTTGTGAGAACTGACTGAAAAAGCCACAAAGAAAGAAGAAAAGGTCTCACTGCTTATGTGATATTGGTAGCTCGCAAAAGCAAATAAAAACATCTGAAACAAATAATATCATTTACAATGCTATTGGTTTAATAGTTTGCTGTGGTTTTTTTTTTTACTTAAAACTTGACCTGTTCTTCAGCTACTTCTTTTCTATGCTCTGTTCTGTATATGATTGAAGATAATTTAATTCACTGTGCCATTTTTGACCACTTCTTACTACTTACATAGTTATGCTTTATGGTAGTAATGTAACCAATATAAATTATCTAACTCAATCAGAAGATCCTTCCAGAAGATTCTTCTGCAGGCTGGCAAGATGGTGTGTATGCTACATGTCCATCCATACTAAAACTCAGGGAGTTTATTTTGTATTAAAACTTTTGCACAGTGACTCATCTAGAGTAGCAAACAATTTATATGTGTTAGTTATTACCTTTAGCAATAGATACAACTGTTTGCTATTCTGAAAGTCGATTTTCTAAAGGGCTTTCACATTCATAGCCCGAAGTAATTATCAAAAGAAAAGCTGCTTTGGCACTACACAGACAAAACAAAGGCAGAAGGAAAACATACTCCTCCTTTGTGTTCTAGACCTCACCTCCCTCTACCTTCTTGCTTTGAGGTTTCAGCTGTGTGCTGCTCATTTTACCTGCAAAAGTAAATTACAAAGGATGGGAATTTGACTATTTGGGGAATCTATCCAAATTATTTAAAAGAAACTATTAGAAAAGTTAGATTATGAATTAAGGAATCAGAAGCAAAAGATACATTATCTATTTTACACTATTTCCTCAAATTAATAACGAGATAACTAAGATTGCAACAGCCATGATCTTAATTGGGAGAAAATTAGTTGGATCTGGGGTAGGAATACAGATTACAAACTATAGCAAAGGCAGAGTAAATAAATTGTATTTCCAGGTGAGGCTGCCCAAGGATTACACTGTAGAGACATGAGAAAAGGGAAATAAGAGAAAATGGAAACAAACTGAATTCAAAAGAACAATAGAGAAGACTCACCAAAGAAAAACTAGAGGAGTGTAAAGAAATTATTACTGTTTTCTATTTCTAAATCATTTGCTCTCCCCGTATCCTAATTCTACCCCTAATGCTCTTAGCACACAATGTACCTGCCACTTTCATTGGACACAACCCAAATAACCTGTTTTGCCATTCACCTTTTCACTGCATCTCAGAAGTTCAATCCTGCCAAAACAAACTGTGCCCTACCCTGGTGCAAAAACCAGCCCAGTTCTCCAGCTCCTTCCTGCGTCCCTCTGCTGAAGTCACACTCAGGACATCAGGTCTGTGTCCTAAACACACAGGACAATCACTGGTTCAAAGGCCCTTTTTCTCAACCTGCAGTCCCTGAAAGTCAATTCCCAATTTTGTAACTCATCTCTTCCTTCTCACTCCCATCTCACTAAGCCAAATCCTCCCTCCTCACTACTGGCAGCAGGAATGAAAAAGC
Organism: Climacteris rufus; assembly: GCA_013398175.1. NCBI lineage: Eukaryota > Metazoa > Chordata > Aves > Passeriformes > Climacteridae > Climacteris > Climacteris rufus. The sequence goes on from VZRZ01007072.1 coordinate 1,108,729, forward strand.
AGAAGAAAAAGCCAGCATATTATTTAGCCAATGTCACTACATTTTATCCAAGTACAACGTTTATATACAGTTATTTGAGGAAGTCTCAGTTCCTTTATAAGAATGGCACAACTAAAAAGAAATTATTATTTTACAAGGCAGAAAGCATATTTTCTGCCACCTCATCATGCTTCATTTCAGTTACTGGGGATAGCTGTATTTTGCTGTAATAATTTTGATTCAAGGACCACTACCTTATACAAGCTTTGGTGCTGTCACAGGCATTGAAACACTCAGTAATTTCATAGAATCCAAACAATTCTTCATGACATTAAATACCACTAAATTTTAAAAGAAGTAACATCATCTACTACAAGAAAATACATCTTACTATGTTACTCATATGGTGTCCCATGGGACTAAATCAGCAAAAAACCCCCAAAAGCCAATCATTAAACCAAGCAATAAAAAAAACCATAAAGAAGGACAAAATTTTAAAAAATTAAAATGCAGATTTAATATTATAGTATCATATAAATTTGAATACATCCCATATAAAAAAGCACTGGTTGTAACAAGATACACAGATACTTTTGCATGATCCCACTTCCTGTAAGTGGTTTAAAACTGCCTCCCCCCTCCCATTTTAATTCAGTATTTCAAAGCAGCATCTGGGTGAAATATGCTTTAAATATAGCTAAGTGATTTATTTATTGCCTGCAACAATACTTGGCAATAAGAATACGCATGCAACAACCTCAGACAAAGCTTGCAAAGACACTGAGAAAAGCAAGTACTTGTAAAAGACAATCAGTTTGCTAAGCAAGCAGGCAGGCAGCAACATGCATTTTGAATGACATGTCTAAGTTTCAACAGCAGCTTGCAGGAAACATTTACATTTGAAAAATCCCCACTTTGACCTCTTTTTCCCCAGTTTGCTCGCTGGCAGATAGGAGTACATGACAAATGAACCTAATTGAAGCGGGCTGGATGCCAGATTGCCTGTTAGAAAACAGCACCTGATGGTGCATTGGGTGAGAGGTCAGTGACACTGAACACCAGCAGGTGCAACAACAGCCGCGGGCACTTTGGAAAGGAAATGCAAACAAGAATCCAGCCCCGGGACACTCGGGGTAGCTCCTTCCTACCTGCTCAGGGACCCGATATCGGGGATGATTTGTCAAGGCTGTATCATGACAAGACTTTGAGCAGCGTGCCACGAGAGATGGAGGCTTTAGCTGAAAACTTAAAGCAACACAAAACTAGGCACTGAAGAAGATAGAAGGTTTTCTACTATTAAAAAAGCCTTCAAGTACACAGAACAAATCGTTCTGCACCTCGGCACTTGTTTTTTCCTTGCCACAAAGCCTTTATCTGTCCTCATTTAAAAACTATACTGTTGGAATTACCTGACCATCAATCTTGGAAACATTTGACAAGAGAAGTGTACATTCTTGCAAACGCTGCACACTCTACCCACCATTTGTGGGAATATAGAAAAACAATATGTAAATAACATTTTAAACCAATGTTATTTCATCTTATTAAATTACATTAATTTGTCAAACACCTCTCCTGCAGATTTAGAGGTTTATATTTCAACTATTGCTTTTGATCTAAGGAAAAGTGATTGGCTGATACACAATATTTTCCTCATACAGAAGCCTGCTAAAATTGCGTTATAATACCAATAGCAAGGCACACAATTTGGAGCAACCACAGTGCAGTCTTGCAACAGAGCCAATAACCAATACAGCTTTTATAGATTTGTGAGCTTTATTTTCTAGAATACCACGTCCACACTTTATTTCTGTAATTTTTGCATCTTTTTTGATTTAGATTTATTTGTTCCATGTTGTTTTAGAATCGGGCTGTGGATTCCTGTCTGTTTCAAAAATTCAATTATGATATTAAAAGAATGTAGAGTTCTTGGGCAACAGGATAATTACTTTAATTACTGTTTACAGGAACCTAGTAAAAACCATCTGTGTCATATGTATACCTACATTTGATCTCACGTAATAAAATCATGAAAAAAATTATTTGGCTTAGTAATTAGCTCCCTGCTCTCCATTTTCTGAAATACATTGTTCTGAATGATGATATGTGGTAGATCCTGCTTGGTGATACAGATTGTTTGATTATCTTTCACATTACAAATATTTGCACCACAATTCATTCTTAATAATTTTTTTCTTAATATTATGTGTCATCTGGCAACTCAAGTGAGGTTACTTGATGAGATTTTTCTATCATACTAGGACTGGAATACAGAAAACCTGTGTTATATTTAGATTTTGGTCATTGATTTGTACTGGAAAGTGAGTCAAAATAATGAAAATGAGAACAGCATAGCTGACATTCTCTCCCAAAGTTCTGGTGTGAAATTTCATCCTCAAAAAAGTCAATGGGACAATGACAGAGTTTACTGACATTAATGTGTTACTGCACTGTAAATTCTTCATCACACTGGAAGCTTCATGTGTTAAATTCCTCCTCTTCAACAAACACGTATTTGGCACATAATAAATAAAATATGATGAAAGCATGAGAAAATAAAGATTTCTAAATGCAGTGTTATAGTTTTAGAAAAAATCTGAAACGCCCACTGTCATTATTTCTGAATAAAAACAGCCTGTGGCTTTCAGATCTTCCAGCTGGTCAAGTCTGTTTGTGAGCAGCTTTTCTGTGTAAAACCATGTCCCACCACACCCTACAGGGCTCTTTCACCATACTCCAAATCTATGGTCCAGTTGACTATTAATGAATTTCTCCAAATATAGAAAGCATACACAAGTGAAAAATATGTAACCATTTACATGTGGAAAGAGGTTTGTTTTTTGTTTTTTTTTTCTGAAAATAAAAATGCAGTTTCATAAGGTGCTTAGCAGTTCTTCCTTTAGAGAAGTTCATATTCCAAGACAATTTAGTTGCACTTACATGCATCAGATCACATAAAATCAGGGGTCTGAACGCACAAAGACAGTACTGGAAATATTTCTAACATCAGTTATTAACCGAAGGTTGCTTTATGGGTGCTAAGCAGATACTACAGATAGCTTTGTCCCTCCACCCATTTAGGGGAGAATGTACTTATGTGTTAATCACCTGCTGGGTGGTGGTGGGGAATCTACCCTTTGATCAAAGAGAGACATACTGGTTTTACTTTACATCCTGTCTCTCTCGCTCTCAACTGGCCCATAGCTGGAGGGATTCATTTCAGGATTTTTCTTTATTCCAAGTATTCTGTTACTTGCTGCATACCACCACCCAAGACATCAGGGCTAAAACCAAACACTCTTTGTGGTACACCCATATGACAGACTTCAAAATGGAAACAATATTAAAGTTAAACCTGTAAGATCAAGTTTGCTGAAACCCTGCAACGCATGAAGCTTTTGAACACTTCAACATCAGATCAAAGTTTGACAGGCAGACTCAAGGAGAGAATCAGTACATTTAAACCTATCAATCCTCAAGGAAAAACAGAGCACATTGGCAAAAGTACAGTTGACAGTATTCATTTTGTCTTGGTGCTAACAGCACTCAAATACAGCCAGAGAGCTCATGTTTTTTCTCTGTAACGTATCTTTTTTCTGCAACTAAAGGTAGGGTCTTCTCACTCAGCTTTTCTTAAAATACATTTTTAGAGCTACACTGCTTTCAAGAGGGAAAACGAGGGCATTTTTCCTCTGATTCTTACTTTGAACGACCATTTCCAGATGAAACTTTTCAAGCTTCCTTCAAGCAATAAGATCGTACCTGTGGAGGATTCACATACAACTTCAATAGTTTTCATAGTCAGACCCCTCTTTCCTACAAAACCAAAAGAAAAGGTACTCTAAAAAAGGTACTCTAAGACATTGAATTTTGAACAAGTAGTCTTTACCTCTTCTAATCAAAAATTAAATAACCTATTAAGTAAAAGAGATGCAACTGAAAAGAAGAACTAGCTCTCTGGGAATGAGCCCTCTTCTCTCTTGCAATCGGTTGCAGACTTTCTGGGTTGACAGGTTCAATTCTAAGACTATCAGTACTAGCAGAGATTTTTGAGCATTATTCATTTTCCTTAAAATGAATGGCCATTCTAATTCTAAATATTTTTCCATCTATTAATTACACAATGGAAATAGATTAGAAGCCTCAAGGCAAATACGTTTGCAACACTGCAACTGCAAAATATTTCAATTATAAAGCAGTTAACAATACAACAGTTTCCTATTAAAATTTCTGCCACTTACTTTAGAAATTAAGCAAATTTACAAATGAAGAAAAAGATCTTTTAGAAGATGAATTTTGTAATAGAAGGATTAAAAGCTGCATGTGGTTTGGTAAAGAATTCTGGTGGGAAAAAAAAAACACCTAGCAAATTTCAAGCTATTTTGTAAGGTTTTTAAAAAATGGCCTGCCACTCATAAATATTTTACAAATGGATGCTGAAGGATCTACGTAAGTTTCTCAACAATTTTGTCAGCCTCAGACACAGTATGAGCATAAGTGAAATAGGGTAGATAAGGAGTTATGTTTTCATTAAATCTAACCACAGATTTAAATCACAGCTGTAGCACAGAGTAATGTCATTTTGGTAAAAAAATTACATTGAAGGCAAGCAACCGTTACCATCTTTTCACCCTACAATTAATGCAGGTGGGATGTAATCCTCAATTACTTTAAAGCACATAAGGGTAATCTTAAAGCACCTTCCATTCAAAAGGCTTGAACTCAATTCAATCAGAATGTTGGAATCTGTTATTACTTACACAGGTAAATTCCTATCAGGCAATTGAACCAGCCTAAGTCAGACCTAAAGCCTCCAACTGCCGTAATCAAAGTCATCCAAGCTAACAGAATTCCTAAATCATTAAAAACTTACCTCAGTGTTTACATTCGACCCTCTCCATATTCTTAGAGCTAAAATGAATCCTCATGATAAGCTCACATGCAGGCCAGGTCAGCAGATGTAAAACACGACACAAAGAATGTGTCTGTGCTGCTTTGATGGCTACAACAAACTCAGACTTGGGCCCCAGCCACATCAGAGAACAGTAGCCATTTGTAAGCTTCCAGCTTTGTTTGAGATTTATCACCTAACATATATCAAGGTCCTAGAACCATGTGTGACAAAATTAATCATATTATTAATATAATTGGCTCAGAAAAAGCTTGTTGCAAGATCTATTAAAAAATCCCAACAAAAAAAAGAAGTTAGAAGAACTTGTTTTCCTAAAATGTAACACAGATTTACTATCCAAAATTATTGCACCATGGAAAATATCATTTATTACTGATCTCCATGCTGGCATCTGGTAGAAATGTGTCTATCTGCAAAATTAACAAAGAGGTTCTGATTCTAATTAGTTAAACAAGAAAACTGTAATGGATAAATTTAAATTATTTTAATAACCTGATTACTTAGATTGATGCTAGAGCCTTTGAAGATAAAGTGATTTCACTAAGGGTCCTTTCGTTTTTAACTTACGGATATAATTCTCTTCCAGAGTAAGTTTTTCCACTTGAAGATGTTAATGCCACTGGCTGCTGAATGGCCACTCATCACTAGCTGTGCTAACCTGATTCACTTGGCTTGAAGTAGATAATGGATTGATTTCTTCTGCTGATGGCTCTGGGAGGTAACAATGTCAGCAGAAAAACAGCAGTAAGGAGATAATGGTGGGTGGTAACCACATCAGCAGCTGGCACAGCTGCTGGCAGAGCCCTCTGCCCATAGCTTAGGCTGGGGACAGATTTCTTCATCCACGTTCAGGTGTGCAGCTGGAAGATTCCAACTGCTCATCCATTTCCCCTACAAGACTATTACCTCTTCAAATCCTCCAGTAACACTGCTCAAGTGAGTAGCTTGCTCATTTTAGTCACAAAGTTTAAAACAAAACTAGTACCTAAACTGTTTAGCTAGCTTGGCTCACTTTGTTAGAACTCAGAGCCAGACTGAAGCAGAGCATGTGATCTGGCCAGCCAGATGTTCTGAAAGACTCCAGGAAGGAACCAGTGACATCATCACTCCTCTTCTGGAAAGCAGACCGATACACATTTTCACTGGTTAATTGATTATAAAGCAAAGATCAAAACAGAAACAAAATGAACCAGCAAGGCTCTGCCATTTGTGATATGTGGGGATACTCCATCACAACAGCTGAAGTTGCTCTTTTCTCATGGTCTCTTAAAATGATCAATTAGCACAACAGATTTTTTGAACAAATGAGAATATTGCTGCCAATACAGATGACTAATTACATCTGTAATTAGGGGGACAGAACAGTGAAATGAGAAATATTAACAGGCACTTCACTATTTCTAACCCATTACATTCATATTTACTATAGAGCACAAGTACACAAATAGCTTAATGTTAAAACATTCCAAAGTGCTGAATAGTGAACTTAATTAAATCACACAAATAAATATTTTTCTTAGATTTCTGCATTTTACTCTCTGTTATAGAATTATTTATAGATTATCATCCTTCAGCCACTGAATCAAGGCTCATACTCAATACAATCACATCCTGCCCAATGCCTTTACTTTGGCAGACAAAGGAAAGGCCTATGCAAGGACACCAGCTGGAATGACCAAACGTTTTTGTTTATTTGTTTCTTTCCATTTACACCTCACTCAGCTCAGTCTGAGCTCTAGTCATCACACCCTGGTGAACTGCTTCCATTATTGCATGTGTGTGATCTGCAAACCTGCTTTAGAAACCCCTGCCAGACAAGCAGAAAGCATAAGAGACAGGGATGTGACTCCAACCTGGCTCCAGGCCCTGGGGCTGGCAGGACTGGATATCTGTGACAGCAGTCATCACCTATCAGAGGTTTTCCTTGAGGAAATCAAGAGACAAATGCAATGACAACTGGTATTTCATTGATGTTAAGTAGGTCAGCACAGGGAGGTTTTCTCACTTTTTTCTTTTTTTTTAAATTGGTATTATAGCATTGTAACAAACAGAATAATAAAAATAGATACTAGATACTAGAAGATTTTAATTAGGTATATATTTTCTGTACTTTAATGAACATTTTCTCTTGTATCTTTTCATAAACTTCACAGAAAAATTTATGTACATCTTATTTATTCAAAATTGTTTCTATCATCTTTTAGCATTCAATTGTAAGGTCTTACATTCAAAAGTTTAGGTCATATGACCTTTGAATAGTTCAGGTGGTAATTCTGCTTCCAGACAAACCAAGAGCTTCCAAGCAGAATGCTGTGCAGACAGTCCAATATTCACATACCCCAACATTCATAAACAACTCTTTGAAAATGTATTAAAGACAAATAAAATAACAGCCATTTCACACATTCACATGAATATTTCTAGAAGTGAAATCCAACATAATGCAATTCATCACTGAACTCACATCTTTAGAGCAGATTTTTGCTCCTTTTTTCAATGTCAGCTTAGCTCCAGATTTTAAACAACAGCTAGATTACTTGATTACTTGTGTGAAATCAGTAATTAACTATTGCAGTTCACAGCAACTATAGCATTTCAAAACAAAGATGAAAGCTGTAAAAACCCACACAGCCTTTTCTCACCTTCTACAGTGTTTAAAATTGCTCTGGTATGTTATGTATTTTTACTATGGAAGATTATAAAAGAGCACAACTGATGATGATGGTAGGCCCCGTAGTTGTTGTCTTCAGACTGACTACATCAAAAGCTTTAAAGGTCACTTCATCAGCTAAATTTTCTTATTTTTTATACACCTTGTGCAACTGCAGTGAAATAGATGAGGCCAAAGTTCAGGCAGAATGACCTGACTCACACAGCTAAAATACATGTGACAGACAAACTATTGAATCTATAAAATACATTTCCACAGCTAGACCTGAGGGTGATTTGATGTCTCATAAATACCACGTTTAAGATGAAATAAATGCCTGTCAAAGTAAAAAACATCTAGTTCATACAAATGATTTTGAGATACATTTGTGTGCACGCATAGGTGCTTTTCTACTACAAATAATAACTCTTAGAAGGAAGAAACTTCTCTGAGTGAAAACTGAACAGTACTGAAATAAATAGCAGGGCTTTTATTGATTCTAATGGGTCCAGGGTTTCAGCTTTCAGCCTTAACCCTCATGTCAAGCGATTGACATATTTCCAGCATATAATCAATTAAAAAAAAAATAACAAAATACATACAGCTCAAGAAGTTCCTACTTTTACTGAAAACTCTGTGTCTTCAGCAGTGGGAAATTAATACCTAAAAATATTAGCAGTAGTAATTAAATCTTCTAGAAAATAAATGTAACTTTTTAACTAATAAAAAATTTCCCAATAAAAATAAAAGCTATAAATGTCTTTCATCATGAATAAAAGTTTTTTAACAGGAATGAAGAATAGTCACAAATCTGTCCATCGTTTGCAAAACAAACATTGCTTAGGAGGTTCCTCCTTTTGTTTAGCAAAAACTAAGATGCAGTAAAACAACAATCATGCCTAAAAATTCACAAATCCAAAATGGCCTTTGGCTGCAGTCAATGTAGCAACACCCATTTATCTAATTAAGCATAGAGCTGGTATTCATATACTCTGTGACAAAATTAAAATGAACACTGCAAACAGTCGTGCTCCTTATTTTTCCATTGCCTTGCATGCTACTGATGCTCATTTCAAAGTTAACATGTTTTTTCCAAGACAGGCTAAACAAAATATCCAAACAAAAAGAAAAATAAATTATTTACAAAAATCAAAACTTGAAATAATGAAAACAAAAAGCAGAACAATAGCTAATAGTCAATGTCTTTAAACATAACCTTATATAGCAACATGACCAAATTTTGTTGTGCTTTATACTGCTATAAGTAAGGACATCTTGAAAGAGAACTGTTCACCACATCTCAGCAAAAACAAACCTAGGCACCAAATGTTTTAAAACAGCCTTCTCCTCCTCCTCCTCCCTGAAGCGTATGAAACACATCCAATAGTTAGAAATCAAAAATGAATATTTGCCTGAGCAGTATTCTTTCATCCACGTTGTAAACAATTTCTGCTTTGAAAGAGTCCTTTACTAAATGGCAGTGATGCCTCCTGAAGAATGTCTCCACAGCGTCTACTACAGCAAATTTTTAAATTTACAGGCTATATGGGCTGCTCCTAAATCCAAATTTAGCAGACTGGCTTTATGATTCTATTTTCAAAAACACCAGGCACCAGTTGCTGCCAGGCACAGGCTTCAGTTGCTCTTTGTTTCTTGTGTGAAGGTAACACTGCTCTGACAATAAATTTGTCCAAACACTCCTAAGCATCTTTTAAAACATCTGATCTACTTCACACGGACACAGAATGTAGTCTACAGTTCTGCACACATAAAATACTGTACAAACAGGTTTTGTGTTGATGCCTCTTACACACACATGGACAGCTTGGGGCAAAGCCCCAACTGTTTTTCCAGTGTCTGCTGCACTTCAGTGGCTGGAACTGGAAAGGGAAAACAAGCACTTGTGTTCTACCTGCACTCCTCAGCTGTGCCACAAAATATATTTTCTGAGGGTCACATGGCTTCAGTTACCCATGACAGATTGCTATATAGGCTTAATTCTTAAAACTTATCATCACCTCGTGATTTTCTTTTTTTTTCCTCTGTAAGGGTGAGGAGAGAGGAAGAGATCCTGTTTCTAACAAGACTTGAGCACTGCAGCTACATTTGCTACTAACTTGGCTGGCCAGTGAGATTTCCCTGAACACCTTGTCTGTTCCTTAGTGGGTAAACAGCTCTGTACAGCCTTACAACACATTCTCATCCTGCCACTCTGCATCTCCACCAGCATTTCATGTCACTCCTGTCTAGTAGTTGAGAATTGAAGTGGTAAAGTTTAAACGGACTTTACTTATTTTCAGCTTACTACTTTTTAAACATAATTAGAGGACTAGCCTGCACGATCTTTACTGAGGCAGAGTCCCATCTTATGGCCTCTGGAAAACTTCTGATTGCATAAATCAATCACAACAAGTAGTCTTGGAAAAAAAACAAGTTCAGAAGTTAAATATTTCAGTATATCTGGGGCTTCTTGCTTTGTAAGGAAAAAATCCTCTTAAAGAAAAATCAGGTCCTATTCAAAAGCATATAACGTGTTTTACACTGCTGTAACAAATGCTAAATAAAGACTCCCTTAGTCTCTTGATAGTCAGCTTCAAAACCATTGAACTCTGCACAAGTTTTCTTAAACCAAATCAAATACACTTTTGACACTCTGAAAGGGCATAAATATGCTTTTGTTCATCAACATGTTCCATGTTGCTATTGAATTGCATTAATGATTTAAATAATTTAAACTGTATAACTAAAAATTATGGCAAATACACACATTATAAAACAGTAAGGTGAATAATTTTTTTTCCAGAAACCCACAGTCTTGCAGTTGAAATACTTTTAAAATTAAATTGTTGCTAAAATTATATTTTCCTCTCCAACATAAAATATATTCCTCATGTTCATTCTCATTGAGTGTCCTGTTTTCTTCATGTTCACAATTAGCTTTTGATAGATGTCTGCAGTAAAAAACCAAATACATAATTCTATGTATGTATGCTTTTCTAAATAAGATAGATATACACCCCATTTATTTTTATTAATATTATGTTTTAATATACACTCAATTGACCGAGAGATTTGATTTCCCTCAGCCACACTACTTGTTATGAATATCAGGAGAAAGTGGGAGAGGAAGAATGGTAAAATGCCTAAAGCTATGTAATGTATGGAAGCTTTAATAAGACATTAATCTTATGTGAGCAGATTTTGTTCCTCTGAACAGGCCCATTGTAGTATATAAAATTGTTCCTGTAAGAATTGGTGAGCAACATTTTCTACAAGCAAACCACCAGAGTCTGGTGGTCTCAGCAAAGCAATGTTGAGACCACAGTGATCATGAGCTATAAATTACCCACAGTTTCAAAGGCAAGTCCCAAACAAGTGGATATGCATCAATCAATACCTGACACATGTTGACAATACAGTATTTACTCACAGTTTGAGATACAAACAAAATAAGCTGCACTTTGTACCCTTAAATATCACACCTGAATTATTGTATGGATGTTATTCCATCATAATATTTCAGGCAAAAAGCATGTATTGCACAGAGAGATTATACTTTCATTTTTAAGCATCTGCTGCTTATTTTAAAATTTTACTAAAGCATTTCAGCTTCAGAGGCAGTCTCGTGTTTTCCCATGCATATCATAAATTCTATTCCAGTAAAACTGCATACTTGATCTGTGGCAAACTTCCTTGAGGATAAACCTTTCATACAAAAGATATTACAATGCTCTTACAGGGATTGTTGAGATGATACAGCAGATTAATACTAATTAAAGAACTTCTTACCTGCTGAAAAAAAGGAAATTGTTTATACAGATACAAACAGATACAAATAGGCTTTTAAAGTTTTGTACCTACCTACACCTTTATCCACAGTAAGTTACGAAGAAAACTAAACCACTAGACCATTAAAACATTAGACACACTTTCTCATTTTTCATGGTACAGGAGAAACCATCCTCACAAATAGCAATTTGTGAGAAAACAGCATTCACAAACACACTTGTCAAGAAACACACAGCTCCATGCAGTTCAAAACAAAACATAACAATTTGACTGCAACTTGAAAAAGATAGAAAAGAGAGTTTCTCACCCCTCAAAACAAAACTGGAACTTTGGTTTATAGGAACGGCTATGCCCATATACCCTCCTCATCATCCTGAGAGCCAGACATTAGGAGATGCACAGAGAAGGTGTTGGCATTGGAATGAAAGAAGGAAAGGTTAGTTACTTTGGTGCATCTAAAATACAATTTCTTGGCTGTTAAAAACATTACTTTTTTTTTTAAATATAAGCCAGTGAAAACAACTGAACAAGCTTGTGTTACATATACAAGAATCTGCATCTATAGCAACCAAATAACAACAACAGTGACATAAAAAAATTTTCCCTCCCTGTTAAAACAGTGTGTAGGAAGATGATTATAAGATTAAATATTAAAAGATTATCTATTTTTTAATTGCACGCAATTCAAACCTACATTGACAGCAAAGAAAAGGTCAGAACTTATAAGCAAAGCAATTAATCAAATTGTCTTACATTCTCTTAATAGACACAAAACTACTGAATATTCAAAAACTCTATCATTAGCAAAATACACTTTTCCAGCATGCTATCAATTAAATCTATCTTTTAAACAAATGTTAAATACTGCATATTTCTTAAATACTGTTAGATAGTTCTCCTTTTTTCCCATTTTGAACCATTAGGATTACTCATTTATGTAGAGTTTTGTGATAACAACACTAATGACATATACAAAAATTCATAACAATTTAATGAATTTGTTTTTAAAAGGGATTAATTTATGGTAGACAAGCTGAAAGCAGAAAGTCTTTCTTCACATTTTATATAAAGTTGAAGTTAATAAGAACAAAATAAAGAACATGAACTAAACTAGGAAACTGCAATGTTCTTCCTGGGATTAATTTACTAATATTACAATTTTACAGTGATTCTTTATCTATACACACAGAGGTGTGTATGTGCATAGTTATTTCTACATATAGTTCTACTGTGCCAAACGATGCAATACTCAGCTTCTAGAACATAGAGGTGCACAGCACGTTTTCCATTTAACTCAGCATTTCAAAATCAAATAAGATAATAACATCTTAGATATCCTTAAAATTCACCCATTAATGTTTTAGAAACATAAAAGAAATACATTCTGTATTTTCGAAACTTTGAAAGTTAGCTGGTGTAGCATATTGCTGGCTCTTAATTAAATCTAAAAACTAAATAAAATGAATGGTAATTAATTATGATTGAAATGGACAGGAATTTTAGCCTGAAAATATACACTGCCAGTATCACTACTGTTCCTAAACCATTCTTGGAATAAAAAAGAGCTCCCAGATGTCAACTGTTATTAAAAACCAGATGTTAAGATAGATGTCTTGCATGTTGCTGAATTAAGTAAAGAAATCTGACAGTCCACTATAAACTTAGCTATCATTTAACACAGAAGAAATGTGGGTAAATTTTTTACAGTTAACTTGGAACACATCTGAGCTATAAGGTCTGCACAAATACACCACAAAGCAAAGACACTGTAAGGCCTGAATATCCTTATTTATTTTTGAAACAAAGGGACAAGTCCTGTAAAACTTCCAAGGAGCTGGGTTTGCCTCACTGAGAGCACAAGTCATTCCCTCTGAATTCTACAGGAGCCACTCTCGCTCAGGCCCACTAACACTAATTGAACTGACTTTCAAGGTGTCAAGAGTTTTGCCAGAGTAAAGGCTGAAGAAAGAATGAAGGATTTCTTTTCCACTGAGTAGTTTGATCCTATTTCACTAACAGAATGCATTAGGTTAATCTTTGGTGATATCCTTAAAAACAGCAAAAATCAACAAAATGGACAACTCAGTAAATTTCCAAGTGACTCCTCCTAACTACACACAGCTGGTTTGCTGGTTTAGAGTATTGCAATTCTTCAGGCAGACATTCATTTTTACTTCAATTATCTGTGCAATCTCTTTTTGGCAGAATTCTAGAAGAGCCGAAAAATCAAATATTGTCAAATATTTGTAAAGAGTTTTATGGGAAATTAAAGACTATATAATTTGACACTGATCCTGATATACAATAAGCAATAAATTAAAAGCTGGAGCTCAGTTAACGTCAATCAACATGGCTTTATTGAGTACCAGTGCTGTCAAAATAACTTTCTATCTTTTCCAATTACAGAGAGACTCTCTTTGATAAGGTGAGCGCTCTGAAATAATATGCTGAGATTTCTGTGAGGCATTTGATTATGTGCCACATGACACAATGTCAGAAAAATTAGCTCTATACAGCATGAATGTTTGTTGGAGAAGGAAGGGCACACAGAGATATCTTTCTCATCCCAAACTTGTTCCATATTCCCAGGATCTGAAAGAAAATCTTGGAAAAGGCTTCTTGGAAAATTGAACAGATTTGGAATTAGTTGAATAAATCTTATCAGACACACACTCATGTGCCTGAAATTGTGAATCCAGTATCATCACTGGAAAATGTACAGGGCAGGCTTAGAGGATGAGGAATTGCAACTGAAATGAATGACATCAAAAAGGGCTTTACAGATTGGGGTGGAAACAAACACATGCTCCAAAGTTGAATTTACCAGGAAAAATACAGGCAGAGAAAAAAACCCAAAAAGTTTGCTGTATCTCTAAACAGTAGCATAAGACCATTAAGACAATTACACATGTGGTGATCATGGCACACACATGCTCATTGAAACAGATGTGTGGAAAAAAATGATGGAAGAGGATTTTTATTAATTGTAGCTGTTGAAGGTGAAGTGGACCATTACCATAACCTAGACCTGGCCACTCAGTAATTTCTTCATTAAATCTATAGTCTGTAAAAAATATTTTGGATGCAATTAGTCATATTTTTTTGTCTAAAACTTGATATGAAATCTTCAAGTCATCCAAAACTGATGTTACTGAAAAATATGTACCATCTTTGCAGTGTAACTACATCCTCTATCTAGACTTTTTTGCTAGAGGAAAGAGCTGTCTCCCTTTCTGCATGTTAGTTAATAATGATCAGAAAATCTTTTAATGTTTTCTGAGTGATCAGTTAGGTCAAGTCTCTTGTTTCTCACTGCCAAGTTTATTTTTCAGTAATTTTCTAGCTGTTTCCTGATCTGGTTACAGTCTTTCAAATATTCACAAGAGTGTGACATGAGCACCAGATGTGTAATTCTCTTAATGGCCTTATGCTACTATATAGAGATACCACAATTTTTTTTGTGTGTTATTCTGTACACAAAAAATATTATATACTTTCCAATTTTTTGATTAGCAAGTTCATAAAAAAACCCACAGTAATTGGTTTTGATATAAAATTGAACAAAAAATAATAAAACAAGAACAAACAAAACCATCACTGGATTTTAAATTTTTAATACTAAAACCATCATCAAAACCAGTCTCCACTGGTGTAAATCCTAACTTGAAATTACAGATTTTTTTTGTATGGATAGAAATGAGTACCCAAAAGCATTGGATAAAAAGCACGTAAGAATTGGGATTGTAGTTTTCATAGGTTTCATGAATAAATTATTGTATTAAGAAGCTAAGGTTTGGTGCCTCAGTGCAAACAGATAATGAAGGGAATACAGAATTCTTCATTGAAGTTCTGAGACAAATGAAGTTCACTACTTGCTTTTGCATTCTTGACACACTGTGAAGGAAAATAAAAGCTGCAGTTATGCCTTATCATTTATTAATATTGGAACAGAGGGTTCCAGAACTATGCTTAGTTTTCCATATCAGTGTGTATCCTATAGAATCATTAATCTATGGCTCTTTCAAACAATAAACTATAATCAAGCAATTTTTCATTAAAGTTTGTGTACATTAACTGCTTTTTAAACTTAGATCTTTCATTGGTTTATAGGGTCAAGAATAGCAATTCAACGACAAAAACTGCAAAGCAAAATCTCAATTACTGACAAGCAAAACAGGAAAAAAAACTGACAGATACCATTTGAATTGATAAATTAGTATACACACTTGCTATAAAATTATTATCAATTCAGAGTGTTTAAAATATTGAATACATTAAATTTTTAGGACTGACATCATGTATCTAATTTGCATATATATTTATGGTACAGTGGTACAAGCTCAAATACTATTAAAGCCTTTCTTCACAGGCTATTAATAGATTATAAATTCATTCATTTTATTTCATCCTTTTGCTAGTTCTTTTTTTTTTCTTTCTGTGCAGCTATTTATTATATTTGCTTACCATCTGAAAAAGAAGTATCTGCTGTCACTAAGTATGTTTTACTGTTCTGATCCAATTGTCACAAAACCTCAAAACTGGCTTTAGAGTAGTAAAATGAGGAACTTAAGGAACAGTGCTTGGAAAACACTACACACAGGAGTAGAAGGCTTATATAAAGACATCTTCTGTTTTATTATTGGAATGTATCTCAATGCAAGTTTTGCAGGCAGATTTCTCAACCATCAATTCTATAAAATTCATCAGTGTCAATTTGAGACAGTGGCCTTCAGGTACCAGGGGCTACCTTCCACAGCAGGTTAGATACAAAGGAGAACTCTAATCATGGTCTGTATGATTAGATCTATAAAATTTTATTAATCAGATGCTGGAAATTATATTCATACTCATTCTGCATGTGGCACATTCTTGATTACTCATGAACATGGAGTAGCAGCAGGAGGTTTTATTTAGCAGTGTGTTCCAACAGGTCTGTAGCCAAAACAACTGGTCCTGAGATTCAGCCTCTGTACAATACACCTCTGTTAGAGGTATTCTGGATTCATTTTGCTCTATGTCCAAGACTGAATTCCCTTCAGCAATTTCACTGTGTTGGAGGACTTCCTGGAACGTATCTTTCATTTAAATTGAATCAAAAAGTATCTTGGTGTGCCCAGTCCAACACCACTTCTGGCTGTGAACCTAGTACCAGAAGCGGGAATGACCAGGAGGATTTGATTCAAACTTGCATTCTTGATCAGAACTAAAACCCTAATGTAGGTGCACTCAAAGACTGCAAAAATCTGCATTACTGCGTGGCACTTCATAAAAATATGTGCATAAAATTTGGTTACAGCACAATTCCCCTCACTTTTGTGGCATGCAAGTATCTTTATAAAATCAATTCTGAAAAAAAAAAAAAAAAGTCCTAATCTCCTTTTAGCCAAAAGCTTTTGCAACACAGGCAACATTAAAAACTTGATGAGTTAAGCTTTTCTGGCTCTCTTCCCACAATAGGAGACCCTTCCTGACAAGGCTCATCACATTTCCCTTTCATGTGCTGCATGCTAAGAATTAATGTCTTAACTTGGGTTAAATAAATCTAGTGATAACCTGCTCATCTCCTCAACTTTCTGATGACTGATTTACACTGCTCTCCTTAATATCTATGGCTACTAATGGGTCATTAAACATGTAACTACTGGCTCTGAACTGTGAAACTGTCCTACTTACAGCAAATACTTACATTTACAAATATTAATTTCCCCTTGTTACAAAGAAATGTATCTGCTAAGCAATGACATTTCTTTCATATCAAGAACTTAGTCAAAAATCAGAACCTTTCAGAGCTTAGAGAGACTTTTGTCTGCTACTCAGTTTCTAGGAGCAAACATAGCTGAGGACTAATCTCATGCACTCTCCATGGACAGAACAAGTGACTACAGAAGAGTTTTGTGCATGAATGATTTTAAGAACTGAGCCTTTAATAAAAAGTGGAAAGACTAACAGCAGAGTCATTTAATTCTTTAGTGCATAGAGCTTTAAAAGGTCTTTATTATATGTTTCATTTGTATATTCAAAAAGTTGAATAAATCTTTAAAATTGCTTCAGCAATATATATTTATGCCAGAGGTCTATTTCCAAAGTTATCCATAACAGAAGGGGTCACAAGTGACCGTGCATCACCCAGTTATAAAAATGGCCATAAAGCCCATCTCACCATTTGTTCTATTTGTATATAGCTGGGTTCAAATCAATCACAAACACTGGTGATGGGGGAAAGTGGAAGGTTGTTTCTGACCATTTATTTTACAGCACCTAGACTAACATTAACATGAATAAGATGTCTCACCAGATACTCATGCATTCTAAAGTTTTATCACTAGATGAAGCGGAAACTCAATGCTTCTTACAAGAAGTGGTCCGTGAAATCAGATTTGCAATGCAAAAATTTATGGTCCCCTTTGTAGTGAAAGCCTGTGACATGTTATCTCACTTAAGTAACCAGCGCCAGATATGCAACTTTTGTTATCAAGTTACTGTCTCCCAGAAATGCATTTTTGGCTCTTTCAGTTGGTCTAAAGACCTATTTTAGACTATGAGTGTGGCAGATAATTTTTCTACTAAGAAATATAAGATAAATGTAAACCTCTATATAAGTGTTGTATATTATAACACACACATTCAGGGGAAGTGAGGGGAAGAGGTTTCTATAGCTAAACATGATCTCAAAAAATTCTTCCATATGTGGAAAAGACTGCAAAGCTAACATATAAATATAGATATATATAAATATACACACTGCTCAGTGTGTATACATTTATATCACATTCATTAAACCTCAAAACATAAAATAAATTCATTTCTGTAAGCAAAGGAGAGGTATAACTTTTCAATACACAAAATCCATCTCCTAGAGTATCAGAGACAGCAAAACCTATTTCCTACTTCTTGCTTATAATACAGCTCCAGTTTAGCAGCTCTTTTAGTAAATTACAAATTTAATATAATTGTTGAAAAATAACCTGGATACAATATAATTACAATTAAGAGGCAGGAATAACAAAAGTATTAACAAATGTTACAAATTTCTATTGGCTTTTATTTTCGAGTAATCGCAAGTAGCTTACGATGCTCGTAACTGCAAAAGGGCAGCAAACCAAAATCAAGAACCAGAGTATCCCTGAAACATAAATTCAAATTCACAGCAGACTCTTCCAAATTTCAAGGCTCTTTCTTTTGCTCCATCACAAGTACAATGTAATTTACAATGAACCTTAGGTTTGAAGCTAATCATATTAACCTCAAAATGTGGACAAATCTCTGTGGAAGATTATTTCAGTTTTCTTCTTAGAGTAAAGTAGACCAAAATATCTAGAGACATGTCAGAGGCAAGAAAAATTCTCTGCATCTACTGAAATAAGCACATGATAACACTTACTGACTTTTGGGAAACAGGCAGAAATTACATCCTCATTAGAAGACAAGTATTTGCCAATCAGTAGTGTGTTTATAATAAACAATATAGCTATGATAACAATTTAAATGGAAAATTGATGTTTTAAAGGTGACCATGATACAAATAGGATTTTATTGCATTGAGTTCAACAAGTCTGAACAGTGTGTGATGTGAATCACAAGTTCATTGTTCCAGAAGAATAATACGTGCAGCAAAGATAAAAAATTAGAGGAAATACTTAAAAATGTGAAAGCATTTATATGTCTAATTTGCACTGCACTTCTGAGTTCTCAAAACACTAATTCAGCACAATACTAGTTATTTACAGTGGATATGTCTGGGATTGTTTACACTGAATGTACCGACAAGCAAACCTCGCCCTGCCCAAATTCCTAAATTAAATAAATCCATGTGACTCCGAAGAGCTTAGTGCAGGCTCAGCTCGGTGCTAATGCAATTGCGTGCTGCCCTGCAGCTTGAGGCACCAGCAGAACAAGTTCACATACATTTGGGGAACACACAAGAGCAAGCTCACACCTGCCCAAAAACAAAGCATAAACATACAGGATAAAGAAACACACAGAGTATTAAACTAAATCTGGGTGAGGGAGGAAGCCAACAATTCAAATTTACTGCATTAAACAGCTATACCATATCACTCTTTAGATACAACAATGTCACTGGTGATTTGGGTTTCCCCCACTTTTTTTTCCCTCCTTCGCTCCTGAACAACTGAAAGACAAAGTTTTAATGATGCAGAAAACTCCCAAACAAGATATTTCAGTTTTCCAGGTACTAAACTTCTGCTCTGCTCAAACTTTCTAGTCACAGTCTAAAGAAATTTGAATAATTTTATGCTTTTCAAATAACCATGGTTATTTGCATTAGCAAAAATAATCTGTTTTGGTTTATGTTTGTATGGAGTTTAGGTTGTGTTGTTTGGTTTTGTGCTGGTTTTTTGGTTTTGGTTTTTTTAAAGGAAAAATTTCAGCTTCAATATTGCTGAGGCTTGTTCAGTTTGAGGTTGGCAATTTTCCAGTGTGGCCACAGAATATAAGGCATTATGCTAACAGCCAGGACTGCCAAAATACACAGAGCAGCATGCTCTCCCTTTCCCTAAAATTACATATGGATCAATACAGTGATTTGTAGATCAGGATCCAGACACTAAAATAATAATCGTTGTTTGACTGTCCTGTGGTTCTGATTTCAAAGTCATCCACCTCAAACAAAATCCCATCTGACCTGTTCAGAGCTTTTCACATATCATCTTTCAGCAACTCCAAGGATATTTAGCAGTTCCAGCTGATGAATAAAGACCTGTTGCCAAGACCAGTCACCACTTTACAAATCAATAAACACTTTTTTTTCAGAGCACATGGTCTTCTTCAAAAAGTTGCTTTTTAGTGGCATACTCTTACTTGGCAACAGTCAGTTTGTTGTCAAGTTTCATGCATCACTGTATGTGATTTCTTTCCTCAAACGAATGAGTTTACCAGCATACTTTTTAAAACCCTGTTTAAAATGACACGCATTTAATGCTAAGACAGCTACAGGCTCATTTCTTAACAGTTGGCTTTGTGACTGGAGAGTGGCAGGAAGGGAAGCTGCCCTGTCACTGTCCTGATAAGGAGTACTTTTCCTTTAGATAAGAGGAGAGTTCAGAAACCTTCAACTATCTCTTAGGCCTCCTTGCTGAGATCTCAGGGTAACAGAAAACTTGTTGGTGGGTTTGTAACAAATTACTTCTAAACACCACTAAACCTTGTAGAAGGGCCATCAAAAATGTTTTAATTAGGAAAAAAAAATCTCTATGTAGCCAGACAGGATTAAAAGATGTAAAAGGACATCTTTTTACATGCTTAGGCACCATGTGACATTCCATCCTCAATTACAGCTTCTAAGAATAGGGCCAACTTTTTGGAAAGCAGCCAGCTCTTAAAGCATGCCCTATGATGTTCACATTTTTCTAAAAATCAGATTCTTTTCTATAAGCACATAATCTCTCATAAAGCAAAATTAAAATACACTTGTAGCCCTGGTGACCATGGAGTAAAACATTCAGCTTTGAATCCACTACAGCTCAGGTATTCAGGAAACTCTTAGGAGATTAAAAACATGGCACATTTTGTCTTTAAAAATCTCCAGTACTATGGGCAGTAAGAAGATTTGATAGTTGTTATAATTATCAGGACTGGCAATAAAGTCTTAAAGTATAAAAATTCTTTGGATGTTATACCTTCAGTCTTCCCCTGTGTGAATGCAGAATCAAGTTCTTCCATATGATGTCTCAGATAACCTAACTTCCTATTTAGAATGCCACCAGAATAATTTAATTATATCTGAGACACATCAGATTACCTACGCTTCTTTAGAAGTCACTTTTTCATGTAAAGATGCTTCATTAAATTTTAATAATCAATTGCAGCTTTTTACTATGTAGTCTGTACACAGAAACTTGAACTTAGAACCTTCAACCATATCACAGTGTTCTCATGAACTTGACAAAGTCCTGGCTGATAACAAAAGAATGCTGTTCATGATGTGGAGACCATCCTAGAGTTAGAGATCTGTCATATGTGCCAGTAAGTTAAGGACTGTAAGGACATTCAGCAGGGAATGTACAATGCCCACAGAAATTAAAAGTGAATACGGGTGACTAGAGGCTGAAACTCAGAACAGGAAACAAACACGGAGGGGCTGAGAGGCTCCTGAGATTAGAAAACCAAAGGGAATGAGATGTCTAAAATTGACCTGAATTGTAGTTAGCAGGACAGAATTCCCTGTTGGTTAGTAGCTCACAGGCCTGCTCCCATACTGACAGGATAAAACCAACAGGGCTGCTGCTCAGTGAGGCAGCTGTGGCAGGGAATACAAATATGCTGACTCTAACAACTTTCAACAGCAACAGCAATTTACTGCAAGAGCACACAGTCACTTGTGTGACACAAACAAGCACTTCCTTCAAAATATTTTCCATAAAAGGGGGAAAACTGAAAGATGATGTGGGCAACTGAGGCCAAGAGAAAAACGTTTTAAGGAAAAACAGTAAGGATGTAGAGGTAAGAAATGCAAGAGGCAGGGAGCTGGACAGTAGGGTTTGGGATGAAGTCTGTGCTGTGGGGCAGAACAGCTTCCAAACCTGGAAGTTCAAATTTACTTAGCCATGCAGTTTTATGTTCCAGATAGCTCTTGGATGCAATGATCCAGATTAGATTACTGTAATGCACTCTACAAGGGGCTACATATTACAACTCCTTGGAAACTGAAGCTAGAACAGAATGCTTATTAAGCTCATTTTCATGCTAGGAGTATTAGAGCCACACTTCAGGATACACACTGACTGCCAAAATGTTTCCAGGTGGAATTTAGGAAAGATTGCCAACTGTCAAGCCAAAAGTGAAGAGAATAAATTCAAGTTTTTGCACAAAGTTGCAAAATTATCTCTTTTTCCAGATTTTTAAAAGACTAGTAAAAATGGTTAATATTGCAATGTTATTGACACGGCAGCACTCAATCCCCAGAAATTTGTTTATTCAAATATAGATCAGATGCACCAACACAACCAGGGATCACATCATGACTCACTGTAACAAGACCATGTGTATGGGGAGAGGAGAGTTGGAGTCTTCCTACTGTTCGTGAAGTTTCCTTACAACTTGACCAGAGTTTAGGTCCAGACAAGGATGTACAGTATCAAAAGAGGTCACCCATCTATGGTGACTCCCTGAACAGAAGAGCAAAAAAAGAGGGAATAAAGGCAAGAAGTGTCTGGAAACTTAGCTTTGATCCCTTGCAGCAGCCAGAAGACCTAAACACATCCACCACATCTGAAAAAAGGTGCTCAACTAGTTCCTCTAAGAGAAGTCAGAGATCCTATCCTTCCTATGTCTAGAGCCATGCTGCCACATGCTGCCCGTGGCAGGATAGAAAATTAGGTCAGAGTCACATCAAAAACATCATTAAAAAAAATCAATACCTGAACAGAACAGCTCCTCATAAAATGATGTATATTTCAAGCAGAATGTGTGTGTATATTTCTTCCAAGAAACACCTTTCTCTTTACAAGGGGTACAGAAATGTCTCATTCTTTGTTACACACATATACTCCAGTGCCCATGTACAAACTTTTACAGACATATACAATAGCAATGCATGTATTTATATAAATGTAGCACACACATTAGAAAATCCAGTATTATTTATAGAAATGAGAAATGTTTCAAGATTAACACTGTATGTTCAACTATCTCTGCCTCTCAAGAAGTTGGGAGAAAACTTTCAAAATTCCTCAGTAGCATTCACTAAATTAAATGGCATTTATGTTACAATATGCACAACTTCTTCATCTCGTTACAAAATTAAAAATGCCCTCCGATGATTTGAAGCTCATTATTTTCTGAGTTTATTCTGTGCTTTCAAACCACATGTTGGATTACAGTCACCAAAACCCACATATCTAGAATTTGTGTGTAATATTGAATGGGAATTGCAGGTTTCCATGGCACATGGCAATCTAATTGCTGCACAAACAAATGCTATACAGAATGGTAAATAGCAACACAGAAAGGAAAGATAAAAATAAAATCCATTATTGAAAAATGTAAGATAAAGCAATGCCTATCATTGACTCATGATTATCCTTGACTGTGCTTTTCTCAAAGATTATTTCAGCATGGATTTTGCTATGGATCTCCTATTTGCTTCCTCTACAAGCAAATATACGCTGGGCTACCCCATTGTTCACAGAGTGTGTGGAAATATGGGATGACAGCACTTCAGAAGAACACCTATTCTAAGTCCAACAGAAGATGAAATAAAGCTATACTTATCTAACCTGTTCTTAAAAATCTCTAAGGAAGGATCTTCCATTACATGCATATGCAAGGATTTCCACATTTTGTTCCACTTACAGATTAATTAGACTCATAGTGAAAAAGTTTTCTTCTTAATAACTAACCTAGTTATTTTTGGCAAAATTAAATTTACTGCTCCTACTCTTTCTCCATTGGGCACTGGAATACAATTGATCATCATCTTCTTTACAACATTTTATATATTAGAAGACTTATGTCTCCCCTTTGGTACTTTCTAGACTAAACAAACCATGTTCTTTAAGCATTCCCCACAGGTCATGTTCTCTAAAACTTCTATCATTCTTGTTTCTCTCCTTTTGTCCCTTTCTGCTTTGTCTATGTTTCTTAAAGCATGGTGATCAAAACTGTAAACAGCTTTTCAGATGAGCTCTCACCAGTGCTCAAAGGAACAGAATAATTGCTTCCTGCTCCTTTCCCAGTATTATATCTATCCCAGAATTAGATCCAACTTCATTGCAGTGGTATTCCACTGTGCAATTTAGAGTCCTTTTTCCATGCTATTACCTCATCAGCATGTGACTTCTCCCCTGTAAATGGACTTGTCTTTACTGAATTTCAAATTACTTATTCTAGACTTGCTCTCGTTTATCAAGACTTGAGCTGCTTATTGAGCAGTTTGACTGGTCCTACTGTGCTTGGAGCTTCTTACAGCTTGATTCATGATCAACAATGTTAATGGTTTTTCTTCTTCCCCACTGAAATAATCTCTAAAACAATACTCCAGAGAATCAGATAAGGGACAGACCTCTTTGACATCCTGCTGTAAATGACCATCCTGTCTGAAAATAAGCAATGGATAATTTGCCTGTCAGTTGTACGCCTATCTCAGGTTGAGCTCATAATTATTTAAGTTAAAAAAAATGTATTTATAATTACAGTTATTTTTATTGCAATTAATTTTAAATCACTTATTAATTACATTATAAAATGTATTTATTTTCACAGCACAAATCTATGGTGGGACAGTGTTAAAGACTTTATGAATTAAAAGCTACTACTTTCTTCTTTAACCACAAAACCAGTTACCCTATCAAAGGAAATTAGATTTGCTTGACACAATTTTCCCTGACAAACACAAGCAGATGGGTATGATAAACCTGCATTCTGTTTTAGAGAGTGGCCCAAAACTGTCACCTAGGAAAAAAACTGAGAGTACCAGTACTAGTAAACACTAGTAAAATAGCTACTATTTTACATGCTCTATCTTTAATCATGTACCTATTTCCACCATTCATATAATGTCCTAATTTTTTTGAGGATGTTTTGATACTTTCATTATGCTTCTTATCCATTCCCTTCTCTGAATAACCTGTTACCATGCATTGAAAAGCACCTGATAAAATGTTAGCTCTCTTACATTGTCTTGTCCCTCAATTTTTTTTCACAGGCTCAGGTTTTTTGAATTAGTTGAAACCACTCTCTGAGTTTCAGTAACACTGTGGTGGTTATTAGCTGTTTTTTTCACATCTCTTGCCTTCATTCTGGGTTGGTTTTTTTTCATTCTGTTCCTTGCATAAAGCCAAAACTTATTTTATTTTACAGATATTTTCAGACAAATTTTCCTTCTTTTATAAACTCAGCCAACTTATCTCTGTGAATCAGAAACAGAACTAAACAAAGACAGCAAGTCCTTAATTCCCATCTCCTCTTGCTGACAGAAAAAGTTGTTAACATGTTCCAAGAATTCAAAGGATTCTGTGTTATGTTGTTCAGGCTGGGGTTTGTGTTTTTAGGTTTTTTCTTTGTGTTGAAAACCAAAAAATTGTGTTTTCTTATACTTACCAGTTCCCAACTCCAATACAATTCTATTCGTCCTTCTTAAAAAAAGCATAATTTGCCTCTCTGCTTTCTATTCCCAATTAAGTAGTTTATCATACATCCCCAGTATAACTTCATTCATGTTTTTCCCCTTTATTTCTACCCAGACATTATGAACTTACAACCTATTTTAGTATCAAAAAAAGACTTTTCATATAAAACCAATGTTAAACTTTTCCTCAGGGTTCTCCGTCTGAAAATGTTACTTGTTTCTACAGACTTTTTCTGCTCCAGATCAAAAAGGCACCAGAAAAAAAGTCAAATTTCAGGGATGGAAATAAATACCAGAGCTATTAGTTTCAGTACAAAGAACACATCACTGGCTTAGTATTTCTTTGGAAATTTTATTTTATCTTGAAATAACAAATTATAAAGCTGAGATGAAGAAAGAGGTAACCAACCTGATCTGGAGAGGGTCTGTGGTTGGAGTGTTGTGTCCTCCCAGGAGATCGATGGTGGTGGTGGTGGTGATGGTGGTGGTAGTGGTGATGGTCATCATCATAGTTATCTGCCATCAGCTTCATTCTGTTTTGTGTCTGTTTAAGATGCAAAGCAAGACAATTCTATTACATATTAGAACATATTACTCTGACAGTGTTTTAGGAAGATCTTGGCTCTGGGTTTTGGGTTTTGTTTTTTTTTTTTTGAGCTGTAAGCCTCTAAGAATAGAAGTCCAGACTGCTGCCTCAAAAAGAAAAGGAAACAGAAATAGAAAAATAAAGTATGTGAACACATCCTCTGTTTCAGGTTTCACATCCATAGAATGACATGAAGAAGTCAGAAAAGTAAATGATCAAGGATGTTGTGTTTGAAGGGTGAAAGACATTCAACTTTTCTAAATTTATCATTTTAGAACAGTTTCCTACTTTTTCCAGTTTAATATTACGTCTTAGCAATGAAGTTTTTAAATCTCTCTGAAAGGAATATTGAGTGTATTCAAACACTCACAGTCAGCTACCAAGGCATGTCAACAACAATCACGAAGAGTTATGTTAAAAGTTCTAGTTTGGCTCATTTATTTTAATTGTACATGATGATTACCCTTTTAAACAATAAATAAAATGAATATGAAAACTAACTGATATAGATTCAGGCATTTAGAGAACTAGGTGATTATGGGACTTGACACCTTACTGAATGGAAGTCTAAGATATAGATCTTGAAAAAGAGATCAACACTTCAGCTACAGCTGTGTACAGATGAAAATATCTAATTCACCATGAGATAATAAGATACATTGCTGCTCTTTATCACTATTACAATTATTCCATACCATGAAATACATAGACTTGAATAATTCAAACCTTGCTCATAACACCGAAAATATCTTACTACCAATAGTCTGATACCGGATACATATAGTGGATACACAATAGTGGATACAGTCACTATTTTTTTTGTGTTAGCAGGACTGAAGACTGTCTCAGGCAAACACGTTAAACTGCAATCAGGTTTTCCTTAATTTTGCACCACCAAAACCCAAAACTAAATGCTATCAACTCTCGAAGACCTCTTCCAGAATGAAAATAATGGTTAGAGACATGTAAAATTAATATTGTACAGATGACTGAAAGACAGCAGTCTTCACACACTCATGCTCCAAGACAGCAGGATTCCTGGTAACCCCAGTGAGGATGGGGGCCAAACACAGTGTCCCAGGACTTTGCCCAGACTAATGAATTCCAAAGGACCAACCTAAGCAGATGAATTTAAACACAATTCATTTGTTCAGTATGTTCTTATTTCAACAGGTCTAACTGGCTTCCAATAAGTGCCCATGAGATAAATAGTGTCCCATAGCTAGTGTGTGGTAAATTTACTTTCAGGACTGCTGTAATTTTATTTTCCTTTAAGAACAATCCTATATCAAAGTCTCTCTTTGGAAAATTTCACTGGCAAGTATATTTTAATAGAAAACGTAAAACTCAGAGATTGCTATTTAATTCCCCAATTTTAATAATTTTTGCTAAAGTTGAAAAGAGACTTTCAAAAAAAGCAAGCTAAATATTCATATTATGTAATATTTCAAGTATCAATAAATCTAATTCAAAGAAAACAGCCACAGAATCACAGGAAATCCTGATGTGCCTCTTCAGCAATTTGTTTTGAGTTGTCACAATGCTTCTCAAGCACTTCACATGATGTCTATTAGAGGATCATAGAAAACTACCATACAGGAGGGGAGCTGTACTTAGTTCAAGTAAAAACAACCAACTAACCAAACCAAACTGTCAAGATGTCCACAACAACACAACAGAAGAAAAATCACAGATCAGATGTGCACTGTCAGGCTCTTTCTGAGCATCTCTTCAGCTCTGAAAGAGCACTTTTTTCAGTTTTACAGAATAAGAGGAATCTGCATGGTTGGAAGTATTTCATTTTCACCCTCCCAAATCAGATGGAAGCAAACAGCTGTATGAATTTCAGCTATGACTTTCTACCAATTTTGCTAAAAAGGCCATTTCAATCTGAATCATCATAGTTGGTCTGTGTGTCTTTAGATTCAAAGACAAAGGCCTTTCGAACAAAAGAGTGGAAAAGATGGAGAATTAATAAACAAATAATAAGCCACTTATTGTAAATACTGTCATACCCTGCCTCTTTGGGGAAGCTCCTAAAATTTTATTAGTTTATTTTCTTATCAATGAACCGCCTTAAATTTCCTACCTTTCAACTGTATTCCATAAAAGAATGCAAAAGTTAAACAAGATGATATATGCAATACTAAAAGTATCCTCTGTAATGAGGTGTTGAGGATTAGAGGTGTCATGGGATAAGAACTGTAAATGAATGATGTCATCTTTCTAATTTGGTGCTGAAATATAAATAAACTACTTCTAATGTTTCTTCCTTTTGCATGCCAGATTGCAGTAAAATGTGCACAAAGAAATGTTAATGCTCTAGTAGCCTTCCTTTAGTGTGACTTTTCTGGAAGCAAAATAGATAAGAAATGTGAAAAGAGAATTTCTTTTCCACTCAAGTAACCATGAAACCATCTACACTTTTACACGACTGTCATTAATTTCTTAAAATGATGATACATATTTGGCAAAATATTATTTAAAAAACCTTTTTGTTTTTACTTGTTAGCTCTTCACAATGATAGCAAATATGATTTTGATGTTCTGTTTGTCTTTGCTTTAGCTACTGCCACTGCTACACTTCCACACCGGACTGCATTTTCCAGGTGTGCTTAGCTTTGACTTAGGAAGTACAAACACAGTATGATTTCAAACTTTTAAGAGCAGGACTTTTGAAGAGGATGAGCAGAAGGATTTCTAGAGGAACAAAAGTAAAGCCATCCTGAGGAACAATACAGTCCTTGCCACGTCCTTCTAACAAAAATCTGTAACATGACTTCTGTTTGCTCCCTTTCCTAGCTTTTAATCTTCAGCAGGCCTTGAAATGACAACCATATCTTTATTTGAGGAAGAAATTAATCAACCACATTGGAATCTGTTCGGGACCCCAGGGCTTCACACCCCTACACCTCCATCCAGGCACACACACAAACACACAGAAAGGTGTGTACGTGTTGGGATGTTGGGACTGGTTTATCAGACAGACAGTAAATCCTCATGGCCTGGGTCCCATATCAACACATCCAGGGACTGCTTCAGTGCTGCCTGAGAGGGGAAACACCACATAGTGACTCAGCAATGCCTTCATTTCCTGCAACACCAATTTCCTACTCAAGAACATCCAAGACCTTTTCTTACATTTCTTTTGAAAGCACAACAGGTTATTCAAGATGACTTTTCTGGATGATTGGGAAACTTGGATCTTGAAATACACAATTAATGAAAATTAGAGTGGTGATCACACACGCATTTAAATTGTACCATACTTAATGTGCATCATATATTACTCTGCATAAGTCACTCCTCATCTGAAATAGTTATATTGCATAGGTCAAACTTTTATTTACATTTTCTTCTCAAACCCGAAAATGAGGTTTCATAAAATTTACATAGTTACAGCTCTGACAACAGAATTGTCATACCAACAGTTCTTTTTGAAAATGCCTGGTGAACAACAGACCCAGACCTGAGAATAAGCAGGTTTTAATTTGGATTTATACTAGAAAAGAAAAACATGTTAACCTGTAAAATGCAACAATCAACTAACTGCATCTCCTAGAGACCACGTATGGCCTTATTAGTTCTAGTCTAAACAGTGTCCTTAGATGTTTTCTGCTCTAAATTTATTGACTACATTCAACAAATACTGCATCCATTCTGAAATAATGGAATGATTGAGGAATTAAAAGTAGCTTAAATCTATGTGCACAGGTATATTAACCCTTAGGGCTTGAAACAGTTGTCTTTGATCATTCAATATCACTATTTGCTAAGCTGTCAAGGTCATGAATGGTATGTGTAACTGAATTTTTAACCCACTTACCAAAGAATTTATGATCTATGACTGTAAGAAAACTGACAGATATTTCTTGTCCTCCTAAAATTCTGCTGAGTTTAAGTAAGGATATATTGAAGCGAAATGAAAGTCTTTGATTGACTGGTAACAGAGTAAATAGCTTAACAGCAATCTGTAACTGTAAAACTATAATATTAAAACTGTCTTTTAAAAAATATTTTAGCAAGGTGGCAATAGAGAACTATGCTTTGATCTGTCATCTGGATCAAGTTAACAATGAAACTCTCATGAATGAGGTTCAAATGAGGAAAAATAGTAAGATTTGTTGCTCTGGGATATAGGTGTAATACAATTCAATAGCTATTACTTTCCTCTGGATTTTCTTCTCAATCTCTCTTCATTTGATGGAATTTGAAATATTTCTAGAACATTCACTTTCAAGAGGGTAGGATTTTTCCCTATATAATATGGGAAGGAGGCAGGTATAAGGCCTGCAAGCTGTCCTGGAGCTATCCTGGGGTCTAATGGTTAAAGGACAGAATTTAAAATCTAGACACCCACATTCTAAATTGGATTCTGCAATGGCCTCTTGTTGTCTTCAACAAAACAGAAATTCTATTTCTTGCAATCCCACTGTTTGAAAAGAAGCATTCCAGTATTTCCACAAAACACTCTGAGAACTTCATGTGGCAGGAATTTAGTTCTAGTCTTCATGATTTTTAATAATAAGTGATTTTATCTGACCTTTTGTTTTCCTAAGACAACGTTTTGGAAAACAGAAAAGGGTAATGATCTAAAAAATTGTGTGCTTCAGACTATAGAGTTCACCAGGTTTTTCCAGAAGTTGCATGAACTTAGTGGAATTAACCTGGATTTAATGAAAGCAGGTGCAACTGCAATTAGTTCTTCAGTATGAATCCAATGCTTCAGGCCTGAACTCCATTAACTGGGGGTTAACAAAATGTTTGCCAATTAAGTACTTACTCTCTCCAAATGAAATCACTTTTCATGTTAGAACAATATTTTTACACTTTCTTTGAAAATTATAATCAGAAGACATGGGAAGAATTTCTTACCATTTCTACTGCTGCACAACTCAGAAGTCACTAACTGCCATAGAATACAATTTCTAGTGGATTTGTTGTTTGATAAGTTACAGTTCATTAAATGTTAGACAACAAATTCTGTACTTGACCTCAAACATCCCTAAAGTTCAAAAAATTCTGTTACTCGCAATCTTTTAAAGCACTATAACAGTTTGCACAAAACTATGACTTTGTAAAAACAATGTATTTTCTCATTAAAAAAAAAAAATATTCCACAATGTAGAATATCACATCTGCGTAACAGAGGAAGACAGTCTTGGAAAGTAGCTACAAAAGGCATTTCAGAAGGCACCACAGAATCCTGTGCTTCTAAGTAACCCTTATGGTGACTTTTAATACCAAAAGAGTCATCACAAGCTACAATGAAAACTAAAATTAAATGTCATATAAAGCCTGTATTTCTAAAACTCAATAAAGTTCACTGATCTTCTTTAAAAAAAATAAATAAAGTCTTCCACACATTTTCCTTTATTTCATTTCTTTTGTCTGATCATCATTAAATAATCTTCTGAGATCAAAAATAACAAGTTCAAGTTCCACCCTTGAAGCCTCTAAAAAGTCATGTTCGACTTCGCTGGCATGTAGCTCCACCTGCTCCCAGCATATCAAGGTTATAGAGATACTTGCATCCTGCATAAGTGATTTGAAAGTAAGCCAAAGAGTGAGATTAATTTTGCATCTAGAAAAGATACTTAGGAGACATTCCTTTGGAAAGTTTCAGTTTTAACTTTTGTTTAGACTTCTTGATATACTTAGAGATTTGGGGGCATTGGTTCACTAACTCTACAGCTGAAGCAAAGTAGAAGATTCTAAGGCTATTGTTGTTAAAAAGCCAAACCTTAGACTGTTCTCTCTTTTTAGTGGTAGCACACTTCTTGAATCCACATGATTAAATGAGACAAATTGTTAAAACATATCCAGCAAGTATGGTTTTGACAGAAGTGTCATTTTTCCACAAGCCAGAGGATCTGTTAATCAGTTATTGCTTTGAAGGATCTTTTGCAGTATTAGAACTGCATGGAAGAAATGGACTTCAATATACTTCCAGAGATTGTATTACTTTATGCTAATCATTCAAGCCACTTTTAACAGCATAATACTAACAACATCATGCTAATTATTGCCAAAATAAATTATACATTTATCTTCAATGATTAGAACTATACAATAATATTCAAATCAGGCTTTTTTTGTTGCTTTTGCAGTGAGGTTTTAGACACCAAGAAAATGCCAATAGAAAAAAAATGAAGTTACAAAGACTCTAAGTTTGCAAGCACTCATCAGTAATCAAAAGATAACAAAAACATTACAGTACGTTAACTAAACAGCAACTCCAAATGCTCAATAACCATGATAATCAGAACCGTATGGGTGTTGGAATGCATCACTGTGGGGCAGAGTTATGTTTTACTGAGTGCTTTAATTATGCGTTTTCTTTTTATAACATCCCTGTAATGTAATCTGTTCTAATATTCTTACTCTTAACTACATTTTAACATGGGTTTTTCTGCTTTGTTTCCTGCCTCCATTGAAGAACACAAATTTTTCCCTGTTAAAATTCCAAATGGGCTAATAAGCATGTTTTTCTTTTCCTGTTATAGTGTATGACTTGTCTTGGAAAGTGTGAGAGACAGGATGCATGCAGGCTCAAAGTGTGCATGATAGCAAAAGCTTGGCTACTCTGCATTTAACTCTTTTTAGGTTTTACCTCACTAATGATAAGAATGTTCCATATGATGTGACGAATGCAGTTAAGTTTTGTGCTCAGAAAGTATATACGTTTTTCTTTTTCACATCTATATTTACTTACATACTAAACTTAATTCACATGGTGTTTTTACATCAAAATCTTGGAATTCTTATCTTCTGTAACATGTAACCAGAGCAGCTGATGTTCAGGCCGTCTGTCCCCACAGGACAGATAATAGGGATTAAGAAAAGGTATTGACTATTTTCCAACTTTTCATTAAATCCAACATTCCTCCCAGGAGAAATACAAAATCAATTGCTGGTCAAATTGGATACTCTGACTCTTGTGCAGTAGTGCAAAGCAGCTTCCAATGTAAATCTTTTCAAAGACTTGGATCTGATAATTCAGTGTTAAACATGAGCACAGAAGCTTTACAGACATTTCCCTTTTTTTTTTAATTAGAGCACTATTTAACTGATATGAACAACCATTGCACCTGCTGCTTTGCAAGATTACACAATGTGACTCACTTACCCTGAAAGAAGTTAAAGCTCAGAGTAATTCTCCCTCTTCTCAAGCTGAAGGACAATAGCCTCCCAAACACCAGCTGGGATATTGGACACTTGGCAGACAGAGACAGGCAGCACTTCCAAGTGCCAAGCAGACACTTATCTAAAGTACTAAGGCCAAATTTCAACTTTTCTGACACTTGTGATTAAACAAAGCTATGTTGAATTGAACATGGCCCATCTGACTTTTTAGCTGCATTTTCTGCATTTAGAGTTTGTGCTTTTGAAGTCTTTTAAAGCTCTGCGAAATTAAAAGTGTGGCTTGAAGTGCAGGAAATATCTTCTAATAATACAGCATACTCAGTAATGTATAGGCTAAAGTCATGCTAAAGGTATTTGTCTCAGTCTTACTACTAAACTCGGTAATTACACAGAAGTATGTAAGAACATAGACACAAAGAAGTGGGTTAAAAAGCATAATTAAAGCTCTGAAACAGTAGCTGCCTGAGGACATCTCAGGCCAGGTCCTACTAAAAGCAGACAAGCAACGGAAGAAGTAAGGTTCCCTTTTTTCCTTTTTACAACAGGAAATAACTCATTAAAAAGATACTTCCTCATAACAGTTATTTAAAACCAGACATGAATCAGAAACTTCAGCAGCTAAATAAGACCTTTGAAACTGCAAATCTCTGGTTAGCAGCACTGGTCATTTTTCACCATCTTTAATGTCTAATTAGTGAGTTCCAGCTGTAATTTTTGTAATTTCAATACCAAGCCCAGGCCTCCCATTTGTATCATACACAAAATTTAGTTTCAGTTGAAATTACTATATTTCTCCCACTGTATGCAACAAAAATTATTAAATACAACACACATTTCAACATGTGGCTGGTATATTTGAATGTGGACTGAAATGGAGATAATATCACACCACTGTCTTGATATACTTTATATATCAAGATATATATCAAGATATATCAAGTATATTTTATATACTTTATATATCACTGTACATATAACTAATTTCTGTTTGATGCTAGATTGTAGGAATTTCTGTTTGATGCTAGATTGTAGGAATTACAAGTTTTATCCACCATTACAGCAGCAGAAAAATTTGACACCAAAATTTTTACAGTATTTTTTTTTAATAACTGGCTACTTAGCACTGTAATTGAAATCAAGTGTGAAACTGTATTTAGTTTTATTATCATGGGGTACATTGTAGTAGAACACAAGGATTTGTTTCAAAATTGTCTCACAGAGGAAGAAAAATTGGTTTTGGCTTGGGAGTTCAGATCCTTATAAGGGAGATATTCACTGTTCTTATTTGAGAT
This sequence comes from Climacteris rufus, assembly GCA_013398175.1. Classification (NCBI taxonomy): domain Eukaryota; kingdom Metazoa; phylum Chordata; class Aves; order Passeriformes; family Climacteridae; genus Climacteris; species Climacteris rufus. Next base: position 1,143,169 of record VZRZ01007072.1, read on the forward strand.
ACTTAATAACCATTTTCACCTACCAAGCAAGCCAGATCCAAAATTACAGAGGTTCCAGTGCTAATATATACATAATTTTATATTTGCATTACCTACTTTTTCCATTTAAGATTTTCAGCCTCAGTGGAGTTAAACCATTTGTCTGAACAAAGATCTAGGATAAATTCACAATGAGATTACCACCAGTGAAAAAGCTGCCATGAGCCATGGCCATACTTAAACTGTGATACAGAATCTTCAAGGATCAAAAAACTCTGAACAGAGAACAAACACAAACAGATTTTAAAGCAGGAAAGGACTTATGTACCAAGCCTGCAGTGCCTTCAGGGGCTGACTGCTATAGGCTACGAGGCAAAAAAAAGCCCCTCTCATTGGAAAATGTTTGTATAAAAATACCATCCAAAAGACTTAGGATTTCTGAGAGCACAGGGAGGAAAAAGTGATGCCATATCCAGCTATGACTTGAGTCCTTCAACTTTTATAATATAAATTGTCAGGTCTTACTGAGAATATGTGAAAAGTGTTATGTGAGCACTGCCAACATTTTCAGTATTTTTCCAACACAGAATGTCTTTTGAATCAACTAAGTTGTTCAGGCAAAGGCTTTTAGCTACACACACATTCCCTCTCCTACCTTGTGCCCCTCCTGTGTTAAGCTGCAGGGGAAAGTGGCACTCTGCACTTTCACCTGCACAGGAATCTGGACTTGGCAAAACTGAGATGCAATTCAATTGGAATGACTGTAATGGCTCACACTCAAAAATACAGATTCAAAAACCAGGTTAAAAATTAAGAGAATAAACCTCAAAGTTAAGAGATGCAGAAATACTCCTTTAGGATATTTCTAATTAATAGAATAATAAAAATTAAATTGAATTTTAAGATAGTAAGGCCATTGAATCCATAAGCTCCTTGTATTGACATAAATGGGATATGAACAGCCACATTTAATCAGAGAGTAAAAGCCATTTTGCTACATTTTCTGAGAACTTTTAAGGAAAAGGTAACCAGACTGGTTCTCTTCACATGAGAGTTCAATAGAAGAAGTTATTAGAACATCTATTCTTACCTGTCCAAAATAAACAAAGAACATGTGTAGCATAAGTGTAACAAAAAGAAAACTAATTCTATTCTATTTACTGTGCAGTAATACTTGGATTCAACTGTACAATAAATCTCTTTCTGAAGCAGATTTGTGTAAACAGCAGCAGCAACAACAATAGCAACAATAATAATAATAAATTTATGTGGTCCTATAATATTCCCACCTGTGAAATTCAAGGCAATCAAGAAAGATTAACTCAGTTTAACAACATCAGAAACTGAAGCAATAGTGCTTAGGAACCAACACTACAGTTGCTCATTTACCAGTGCTACAGAAGGTAACGTCTACAGACACCTTAAGAAAGCACTGCAAGACTTTTTTGTTCCCTCACTTCTTAAACATATACAGAGCTTAAATGCAGTTAATTAATTCACAGTGTTGCAGAACAATATTTTGGGCTGCCAGAATAATCACAATCACAACAACTTCTAATCATACTCTTGTTCTCATACAGTAATATAAACAGTTTCAATATCACAAAATACACAGAGCAATACAGCTGAATTTATCTAACAGGGAAAATACAACTAGGGGTATTTTGTTGTTCTTGAATGCTTGATGTCACCACCACAATGTCACAGTAGCATTATTTCTGGAGTACTTAACTAGAACAGTTTATGTAATGCAACATCCTACCTTCTATTCCATTTTATTTATTTGCTGCTGAAAGAGCTCTTTAAAATATTTACATGGTAATTAATAAGAAATAGTTCTGTGTATTTTATGCAGAAGAAAATATTGCTAAGTTGTTAGTTTGCTGAGCAACTGTGATTAAACACATTTTTAAAATTCCTTGATTGTTTCTCACCCTTTTTGTTGCATTAGCAAAATGTTGATGTGATGAAATATAAAGCAGTGAACTATGAGACCGAGTAGTCTGCCAAACACCAGCTTTGCCTCTGGCCAGAGTGTTCTGTACACCTGCAGTCCTGAAAGCACTGCAAAGGTTTCTAATTTCATGTTTTGAGAAGAAAAATAAAATGCTCTCAAGGAGTTAGAAGACCTTGCATTTTGGCCAACTCCACTTACATTTTTGGCTCTATATCCTAAAAGTAAAAAGAGACAACTGGGAAATTTTCCTGCAGTATCCAAGTTCAGGATGAATCAGTAACATAGCAGTGTCTTCTGCTCTTAAGAAAATCTCTTGAGATGTTCTAAAAATGGACTTTTAGCTAATTATTTCATGAAGGATTGCATCACTATACAAATTTATCTAAAAATAGCTTCTCAGAATTCTCAAAAGGAATCTTGGCCAGGGTGATTATACACATTATGTAATCGCTCAGCCAAGTCCATGTGGTGATTTTGTTTAATACTGTATTGCTGAAAGGTTTTTTAAAGCCTGCTACAAAGTTCTATGGCTCTCACAGTACAGCATTTTGTGTATGAATCAAAGCAATTCCAGTGGTTTTGTTTCACTATGAGTGCTTTACTGTGCTTCTCGTTTATTTACAGCACTAAACAATAAATATTTAACTGACAGATTGTAGCTGCTAAATTGTATTTCAATTATTATAATTAAATATGTTTGTTTCTTATGAGAATGTGTTTGCAACACAAAGGTCAGTTATTACTACTAATAATTTTACAGCTGAATACACTGTGACACAGATAATTTTTCTAGGTTATCTAGGTTTTGACATAAAACCAATTCTCTTCTTCCAGCTTAAAAATAACAGAACTTTTACTTAAACTCACACAGTCACAATCCATAAAAAGGTGGCTCAACTCATTCATATAAATAACATTTTGATCTTTTAAGGTATGCCTATCTGTAGCTTTATTAAAATAAATCATAAATATTCTCATTTCCCAACAAAGGAGGGATATTTCACCTAAGATGCCTCATTTTCTTTTGCAGTGTGAAAAATTGTGACAAACTACTTCAAAATCTATGTCTCAATAATAGTTTACATTTGACTAAAGTGTTTGACATTCCCAAAGGCCAGAAAATTAAAACAGAAAAATTAGATAAGGGCATTCAACAGTGTATTTGGTGCTAGAAGCACCATTTAAGTAATGAACTATTAAAACAAAAACAAAAAAACCAACCAAACAAACAAACAAACCAAAAAACAAAACAAGACTAATTCTATTTCAATTTATATTACTGTTGGGATGTCTTTTGTCAGTCTGCAGGCACTGTCAAGCAACAGAAACCAGTACATTTTTCAATATGGAAAACACTGTTGTTTTAGGACTAAAAATAAATAATTGACTAACTAAAAGAAAAGAATGAATGTGTATTTTTTGAGTTGGGGGTGGGAAAGGGGAGGGCACACAGTTGGGAAGTAAATACCTGGCTTCCAAAATGAGTAATTATTCATTGAGTAAGACATAATTCAATGAGTAAGACAACCCACATGAAAAATAAAAGATATATATTAACATCAAGTTTATGTCATGGATACACTAACAAAAATATTCATGCCTAAGCAGGCAGTACGCTATATTTATTTTATCTGTGCCAAAACAGTGCCTGTTTAGAAAACAGCCTGTTCCTCCTAGATACTGAAAAGCTCTTAGTAATTTTCTTCCCTTCATGGTACTTTTCCTTCTCATTGCTTGTGGCGCAAATGTTAATAGCTTCTGAACCCTAAGGAAGCTTATGGACAGCCAAGAAGCTTCCAGCTGAAACACAAAATGCACTATGATGCTTTGGGAGTCTACCAGGGTGATTAGGGAAGTTTTTCAGAATGCAAGTCTGTGGAAAAAGCAGCTACATTTGCGTCCAGACACCCGATCTCAGTGCAAGGTTGCAACACATCACAGTGCAAAGATAGAATCTGTTGCCCTGGCCTTTATCCAGTAACAATAAAATCCTGGGAGTAACCTCAGTACTTTGGGTTACTTCACCGAGTTTAACAGAACTGACCTCCTGAATCTGTAAGACATCCACTGCACACTCTGCCCCATCTCTTGAAATGTGAAGCAGCTTTGGATGGCTCCATTGACCTCAGGTGATGGGAGCCACCTCAGCTCTTGAACAGCTTTCTGGGTAGGAGTACATGGATTTGCAACCATTTTGATGTTCCAACTAGGTGAGCACCTGTAAGTGTTACCAACTATATCCACTGAAACTGGATAACCCTTGACTTAAGTTGCAACCCTCCATGGTCTCATCAGAGTTAGGTGAGAGGATTATATGAATTCACATATATACCTCTCCTTCTCTCTCTCAAAAAACAGCCTTTGTAGCTGTCACAAAAAAACCCTGGTTCTTACTTTTTTTCATCAGAGGGGACTTTCTAAATTACAGTAATCCTGCCTTGGACACTGAAGCCACCACTTCCATAGCAGCAGCAAAGCAGCATCATAGGCTTGGTGTATAATGTGCTTTTTTTTAGGTATTACTTAATGCAATGATCCATAGTATGGCAACACTTGAAACTGTTAGAAACATGGAACTGAAGTTCATCAACTACATGACAAGGTCTAGGATACCCCCGAGAAGGAGCAGCAGAAAGATACTTGGAGAGTTTCTGAGACAGAAGCACCCTAAACTGCAAACAAAAGCAAAAAGCAAATCAAACTGATAGACATATGATGATGCAGTGATTCACTTGTCTATAAAGTAGCAAAATAAACTTGATTGAAATAATATGTTCTATTTCAAATGGTAAATACAGCTCATCCTCACTGAAGGCCAATTTCAAATGATTGCTTCTTTACTGAAATGAGAAGTCTTTGAAAAATGAAACGTTCTTGGGAAGAGAGAAGGAGAGTAGATGAATTAGAAGCTCAGTTGCAACATCACCACATGAACTCTGAAGTATAATGAGGAAAATACAACCAGATTATCTAAAGGAACTCTTGGATGTTGCTTCTATACAAGCTTTGCTGATATCTACAATAGTGCACAGATTTCAAGACAAGGTGGAATTATGTTCAAGCATGATTCTAACTTCAGTTAGCACTCTAAAATAATTACAAATTTCCCAATAGCTTGGCTACATAATTTAAGACATAATCCATATTAACTGCTGCTTTACACTGCAACAAGTGCCCTCTGGTTTATCAGGTCTAACACAGGTTAAAGCTGTTTGGTTCTGAAGAGAAGACTCGTCAGAAAAAAAATTGGAGAACATAAGAATTAGCACAGGAATTTTAAAAGGAAGACAAAAAGCCAAGCAGAGTAAAAAAAAAATTTCTTTTGAAACATAGGAGAAAATAGTTTTACATTTAATGAAGAAATCTCCTAAAATTAATGCACTTGTAAGAGTAGCAATTTTGCAGCAAAACAGAACAGATACAACAGTAATTTTTATGTTCAGTAGATGTGTTGCTTGATGTGCAAATCAAGAATGGGATTTCCTCTAGGTTACAAATGTATCAGGATAAATGTCTGAATTGCAGATGCTGAATGAGAAAGAAAGAGTTTGCCTGCAACACGTTGTTGATATATATGAGATGAATGTAGATTTTTATCATGGACCATCATGTTATGTTGCCTCTCAAGGCAAAAATTCCTCCCTACAATATAAAACAGGGATGGATTTAGGGTTTTATGTTAATGTTTTGCATTATCTAGTCAGTCACCTTCTAATATTTATAAATATTTCTCCTTTGATGATCACATTAGTCTGGAAAAGTTGGGATTTTTTTGAATTCTCTCTTTCAGCATTGTAACAGCTGTGGAGATGGAGGATGGGACAAACAAGACCAGAAGGGAAAAAAATGGTGCTACAGCTGATCATTCACTGAAGTTCTAGTGAATCAGAAACAGACCAAGAGACAGCACTTCTCAAGGAAACTGAGGAACTGGGTGGATGCATCGTACAGGGGGAATCTGTCACTTCCCCCAGCCCTGCACAGCCAGAGCAAGACAGGATTGCACCAACAAGCCTTTGTGTTGGATGCACATGTGAAACCTTTGGGGGCTGACAGTGGTTCTTCCCAAAAAGATTAAAGAAGTATGAGTGAAGTCTACAACCTCTATTATCAGATAATTCTTAAGTGTAATAAAGTGGTGACCTAGTTAAACCACATTCCTGTTCCTGGTGACTCTTTTTTTGTGGTGTCTGAGATAACAGGGAGATTATTTTGGCATCAATTTAATCTAACTAAATAGCTTTACTGAAGATCTTTATCACTATAAATAATGGAGGTATTTGAAGTATTTGGTTACAATTCTAACTGAAATTATCCAAAACAATGCCTCTCTAGCAATCCTCTTCTGCTGTTCCTTCACTCTGCCTGAAGAAATTTATTAATGTTTTGAACACTTTCCAGCAATACCTTAAAGGTACAACACCAAACAAAAACAAGCACAACAACAAAACAGTTGCCCAAGGCTCTGATGAACATTTTAAAAATATCCATGACAGGTATTATGGAACATGGCAAAGTGGTGTATTCATTTACTCCTCAGTAACCTAAGATGAAGGCAAAAAAAGGAGATTCCTAAAAAAGAAAACTGACCTCTCTTTTTCAAAGCAAACCAAAACAAAAATCCCTAATATTATCTGGAACTTAATGTCATTTGCTCTGGTACAGCACAGTGGAATGAAGTGTTGAAAAGCATGAAGCACATCTGCCTATTTAGCATATAAATTTTGGGTGAAGTGTCTCCTGGCCAGGTGACTGACCTGACACACGACTGCATCCTGTCTGGAACATATGCACTGATATCTGCTTCTAGAGGTATTTTTAACTGTGCTTTTTATTTAAACCTCAAATTACTCATAGTGTTGAAGACAGAGTGATTTTTACCCATTTGAGAATTTATTTTAGGGATAATCACAGTTTCTAGATATCCTCCCAGAAAGCCTAAAACCTTCTGAAAGCACAATTATTTTACAACAGATAAGCAAATAGGGACAGAGGGAGCTTAAAAAGAGTCAACAGAATGGATAGATCTTGCTTAAGGCAAAGAACATCTGCTCTTCTCTTTCACAGAATTAAGAAGGTTGGAAACTATATGAAGAGGGAAAACAAAATGTATTGGCTGCATATAATATGAGCCAAACAAACGTGCAGCTAAATGCTTAACAACTCCAGAAAAGCAATAAACACTTACATTGAACACATCCTACCTTTTGTCACTGCTGTCACGTCAGACCTGGCTTGAACACTTCCAATATGACATCAGAATAAAACAGTACAAGTCAAAATAATGGCAGTTTTCTGTTGCCATGAAAGTATGAAAATTAATGTCTCCCCACCTGCTGTTTTAACTGATGTACTAATCTGTCCTTCTCTCGTTTAAGAGCCATCACTTCATCTTGAGTCTTCTTTTTCTTTGAAGCAGACAGCTCAAGCAAGGCAATATTTGCATCTTTTTCACTAATTGCAGCAAGCAAAGCTTCCTGTCTGATAAAATAAAATAAAATTAAATTAAAATTGTTGCATTCTCATTAAAAAAGAATATATACTGCTATGTCACACTATGTGAGATGTTTCTTTCCATCACTAGGAGAACAATCAGCTTCTGAACACGCTAAATTGTCAGGTCTAACCAAATCATGAAATAAACTGAGTAGCCAAAAATTTCTTTATAGACTTTTCACAATTTACTTCATAAAACATTTCTCTCAGTCTATTTTACTACAATATGATATCTAACAATAGTTCTGTGACATTTCTTGCTCTTAAAAATCTTTGGATTTTTTTTTTCAATTCACTTTCCTGAATTCTAGAATATATTACATAAATCTCTTTTGAATTATTCAAATCATAGATATTGAATAACAGAAAGCAAAGTGATACAGATAAAACAAATTTTTCTATTATTCTATTAATTTGGTGCTCTAGAGATCCCAGTGCAGACATTTCTGGATATCTTCCTCATATTTATTTAAATGTTTTCCTATGGATTTATTATTATTTGCTGTGCCAACACTAAAGTACATTTCTAGAATTAAAATATAAGTTTCTTGATCTAATTGTTCATGAGAACAATTTTCCTTTGCAATCTTGACCCCTCAATCTCCACAGAGCAAAGAGAATCTTACAGCACTCAGACATATACAGGAGCACATAGACACTCACACAGGCACATGATAAACAGTTTGTGAAGACATATGACAAACACAATTTTTACAACATGCATAAATCTTGAAGTATCTTTTACCCTGAAATGTTCATGCTTGCAAGGCCTTTAATTTCGTAAATAATAGAAATATATCCACCTTCTGCAATGCATTAAACGACAGACTAGGACTTATCAGCCAAGAAAAAGCACATAATACCTAATAGCTGTTAGAAAAGAATATGTTATGGCCCATGCCTTTTCCCAGAACTATATAAGATCAATCATCAAAAAATAAACATGGATAAATGAATCATAAATTAACCTTAGGCTCCAACTGCTAATAAATGTATGAATACGGCTCATGAACTTCATATAGTCAAGGTGAGGTAAAAGTATGGAATTCTCACAGTCCTTTGCTTGCCAGCAAAAATGTCAAGAAAGCTATTTCACTTTTATTTCAAAGTTCCTAATGTATTAATATAAATATTTATAGGACAATATTTCTGATGGAGTCAAAGAAAAACAACCCATTTATTTTAGTTGAAGTTATGCGACATGGATCAATTTTAGATAAACAGTTGCATTTTATTCATACACTTAAATAGTCTCATTTATTATTCTGTCTTCTTCATTCAAATCACAGTTAAATGATGTTTAAAAGAGAATGTCATAAGACTCCAACAGTCTTAATTTAAATTATAGCTATGAATTATTTTAAATAACCAGTATTAAACAAAAAGAAATATATCAGAGGGTTTGTATATCCATAATGCTCATTTGAAATGAGATATAGGTATATTGTTTTTCTATAAACCTTATAATAATACGTAAAAATTGCTGTGCAGTAATTTGTAAAAGACTGTCAGTTTTTTTCATGTGTTGTGTTCAAATACAATATCTATTCCACAACATATTCATTAAAATATTAAATTTTTAATGCACTGAAATACAAGAAAGCCGATTTGCTACTGTATTCAATTCCTCTCAACTTCCAGAAAGCAAGCAATTTGTCATAAAATCATGGAATGGTTTGGGTTGGGAAGGACCTTAAAAAGCCCATCCAGTTCCACCCCCTGCCATGGGCAGGGACACCTTTCACTGTCCCAGGTTGCTCCAAGCCCTTTCCAACTGGGCCTTGGACACTTCCAGGGATGGGGTAGTCACAACTGCTTTGGGCAACCTGTGCCAGGGCCTCCCCGCCCTCACAGATGCCAGGTCTGATAACACAAGTTCTCTGGCAGAAATAAAGGTATTCTGTGACCTTAAAGCCAAAGAAACAGAAACAGCGTATTGCATACACGCATAAAATAGTTCTTCCAAATTAAATAAGGTTAGCTCTTCTACAGTGTTCTGACAGCACACTGCAATAAAATTACAGAGAAAGGTTAGTTAGAAGTGTAACAATGCTGAAGATAAATATTGCCATTACCATCACCATCACCAACCTACTTATTTTCATTGTTAGTGTTAAAGAAATCTACATCTCAGAAATCCCAAGGTTTTAGAATATATTTAGATTAATTCTTAAGTTGTGTAAGTTAACTCCATGCCAGCCAGACCCAATATAATGTCTGCTCTCTAATAGCAAATTCCACAGCAAATACTTGTCACCCATGAGGTTTTTAATGACATATAGTTATTCAATTACGAGTAACACATAAAAAAAGCCAAAAATAGAATAAAAGGTTTAAATAACCTTGGAAACTACATGAAGCAATACCGAAATTTTACTTCTTCCCTGAAGTTTAGATTATGTCACTGCCTCAAAATTGGCAGTATAAACACAAACTGGACTAGTGAACCAGTGAGAACCACTGAATTATGTGGTATCATTTCAACTTCTGATAATAGGATTCACTCACATCCATATTTTTTGCATTGCCAGCCAAAATGGCCACATATTCTTGTGGTCTTAACTGTTCCAATGTGAAACACTCTCCACTCCTCTTTAAAGTAACAGATGAGGTGAAACCTTCCATGGGAGAGGAAAGCCAGTCAACATGTTTTGAAAAATCAGCTCTCTGGGTTCTGCAGCCCCAAACCCACAAAATTTTGCAGACCCTAGCATGTATTTTCCCAGCTGATGAGGATTTTCATGTCTTGGGAAAATGCTTGGGAAAACATGTAACCAAACACTTAATTCCAGGAAATAATGACTCATATCAAACACTTCCAGGCAATGATGGTTCACAGTCATGTGAAATATCTGCTGTCATATGACACCACAAGTGATCCACTGAGACACTCCAAGATTTGAATCCAACCCTCAGCACATACAGGTTTGAACTAGCCCCCCAGAATTATTGCCAATGTATTTTTTCAATAGTATCTTTATAGCAAATTTAAGTGGAGCTGGGAGACCTGAAACCTATGAATGTGGAGAGATGAGTGCGCAATACGAGGATGGGGATTTCTAAGGAAGTCGTTCCACACGTTCCACGTGGAATGATGAACACATCAAATGCAAACTCACACTGCCAGTGCTCTTGGAGGCACCCGAGTGTGAGTCAGCTTCAGCTCAGGAGCTTTAAAGCTTCACCTATCTGAGAGACAAGGGGTTTTAGCTCGGGCATAGTGCCACACAATGTGCTGATGGCTTCCAGACTGGAACTAGCTCACACACAACCTGCCCAGTGTAGGTACAGCAAGCTGGCACCTGTTTGCACAGACATATTCCTGGGATATGTCAGCATATTATCCGTGTCTATTAGCATGGATAAACTGAACAGTAATAACCTCAAACACAAGTGGATTTAACCAGGCATCTGGGTAACCAAGAGTTCAGCAAAGCAGGACTGTACATTCTACCAAATGATACATTGGTTGCTTAAATCCTTACTAATTAACTACTTCTGTATAGAGGGAAGACAGAGAAGCCCAACAGTTTTTATTATTATTTTTCAGAGTACAAAATAAAAGATCCAGGTTGTGACAGAGCACCTAAGGAAACCCAAATCCTCCTTTGCTGCTGCATGGCCCAGCATCTGGCTTTCGCTAAGTCCCTGGAAGACAGAGGTGGAAAAAGACCTTGCCCATGCTAGTAAGACATTGGAAGTGAAGAGATCTAAGCATTTATGAAGCCATCTCTCACAACAGAGCAGCATCTCTACATCATAATATCCTATTTATTACATATTGCACACTAGCCTAGCCACATCTGTGAAAGTTGTTATGGTACCCTGTCATCATACTTCAAGATTTCTACGGAAGAACAAAACCTCGTTGACAGAAGTAATTTATTTTATCTATCCAGTTATTTTGCTAAAAAATTAACATCACTGTTTTTGCAGGAAACATGTGGAATGAGATTATCTGGCCCCTAGGAAAAAGGTTAAGATGTCAGCGAAGCAGCTGACAATAATGATTTTCTCACAAACATGAAGCAAACTTCATTTAAAAATGTAAACTGGTGGCAAGATTTTCTCCTAAATCTCTCAGGTAAGTAATATACTTCCACTTTGCTGCTAGAAAATGAAACTCATCATGTGTTTTAGTGCAATATTTGAAAATCAAGACCTGAACTGGCACCAAGAACAACATACAGTCTGATATACACTCAGCTAACGTGCCTAAGAGTGTAAGCATAATTTATAATTTGTAATTATCTACCGTGTCAGGAAAAAAAATTATTATCCAAATACAGTTCTACAGAGATGTTATCACTATTTGCAGCCAAAATGTCTCCTTATTGTTTAATAAATTATGGCAATAAAATACATTTTAAAATAATTTATTAGAGCAGTGGATTAAATGACATTCTTTAACAGTAATATTTATAAAGAGTAATCCCTTTTGTTATTAGTAGTTTTTCCTCTCTTTTTTTGGCAAACTAATCTGTTATACCAATAACGGGGTAGTACTTTTAACACCAAAAAGAAAGAAAAGAAAAATGTCTTTAACTGTACCCAGGAAAAGTACGTAAACTCTCAGATTAAAAATTACATATTAAACCTAGCAGCATATGCTCCACATTGTACATTTTCCTTTGACCTACATAAAGTAATTCCTAGGATTTCCAGTTTATATATCTTCCATCATAATATGCTGCTCACTGTAAAGAGAACAGGGATAACTTTTCCCCGGAAAAGCAAAACTTCTGAAATGAAACTTCTCCTCTGGCAAAGGCTGACTGCAACAATCTACTACCTCAAGCATGTCTCCTTAATATGGAGCCAGTGAATATAATGAGCACACTTACAGCTGAGGGATATGGGCTTAAGGTCTTTGCACTTCCAGTAAGAAGTACCAAGAAAATTTGCACACAAATCCTCCTATACTTAATGTCACTTCATACTAAAATACAAAAGAATAGATGAAAGAAACACTCCCACCCTAATGGCCAGAAATTAATTTATTTACACAAGTTGTGTTCTATGCAAAACTATTCAGGATTGCAGTTTGTATAATGTTTTCATTAACTAATGAATGATGGACTAGAAAATCTACTTATTACATTTCAATGAGGCTTGAGAATGGTATTCAAGTGCCATGGAGACAGGAGTAAAAATGTCTACAAACCAAAGATGCTGTCTAGAAAGCTAAGGAGAAACTCCATATTAATGACCTGGTGTGAATAAGGCAAATATCATACTGAGAAGTATAAACAAAAATAGATTGTAAGGCAGAAGTGAGTCTTTTGATCTACATAGAAGTATTTCAGCTGAAATACTAAACCCAGTACTCCATAAAGAATAAGGAAAAAAGCAATCAGGAAATGACTGACAAGAAAACATTGGGAAAAACTAAAATAAATAGTCTATGAGTGGTAACATGATAATGAGAACATAAAATGCTGTGTCAAATTGAAATAGAACTATTTTATTCTATATTCATGGCACACAGAAGGAAAAGTAATGTCTCTAAATTGCAGGAGAAAGCTGTGTTTTTTTCCTCTTAATATCTAGCCAAGGTGTAACGATAATGGCCATTGCTCAGGGATAGTCAAATATAGAGATGCCTTTCCTTGGAGGATTGATCAACTATTAATCTGATAATAGCAATGGCTTTAAACAAACAAAAAATATAAAAATATATAAATGTTTTAGTAAAGTCACTGGAAGTATGTTAAAGAACAATCTGATTTTTTAAAAAATACCACACAGGATTAGAGAAAGCAGATGACACCAAAGTAGCTCTATTATAAATGTTACCTAACACCTGAAAAATGCAATCTTATAGATCTCTACAATACAGACACAGGGTGTGCATTTGAGAAAGCATCTGTCAGACAGCATGAAAAAATTACTAAATATGAAAAGGAAGTCTTAGCATACTAAAAGGGAAGATAAGATAATGCAAGAAGAAATAAATCCATGAAAGTTTCTGTTGAATGCCAAACTGAAAAAGTATATTGTATACAGTATTTTATCAAACTTTAGCCTAAACAAATGTCAAATGGAATAATTTCTTTAACAAATATGGGCAACAACTGAGAAAAAAGGGTTGCTCACTAGCATATATTTAGTCAAGATTAACTAAGGATAAAAAAATGTACTAAGAACAGATTTAATAACCCTAAACTGTCATTCAGCTTGTAGGAGGTATTCAAGATACAGCTAATAAAACACAAAAAAATGGTTCTAACCACCCACAAAAAAAATCTCAGTAGTATGAAACACTGAAGGATGACCAGTAAGATAAATGCTTTCTTTTGAGAGCTGCCTTGCAGTTAACCTTCTTAAAGAGTCTCCCAGAAAGCTCTAATCATAATACATTGCATTGCCACTTATCACAGTCAATTTAGAAGTGAGCTCTGTAAACACTCCTGCCGTACTCCCCACTTCTGTTAGTCTAAGAATAATTTTTTGAGCTTTAATAAAAGAATCCATGACAACTTTTTGGGAGGTAGGGTGAGTTCTTAGAAACAGTCTAATTCTAACCTAGCAGAATTCCAAGATTAAGATTTATAGAAACGAGACCTTCTAATGAGAACTTTTACTGCCTTTCCTACTTAAGCTGTTCTCCTCAAAATACAGAAATGCAATTTAAAAAGTCACTATTAAAGCTAAATCAAGTCAGAAATGTTTGAACTAATGATATACAGTAGAGTACTCAGCCAGCTTCTTACATGTTAATCGTACTGAAGGACAAAAAACCCAGCTCAATCAACTTTTTCACTTTAATTATTGTTTTCTTTCCCTCGTGACCCCCAGTATTCAACCTTAAGTTCAGTAGGAGGTGACTAGAGATAGACAGTGATGAGAGATCCTGTTTGAAACAGCTTCTCTCTGTCACTCCTAAAGCAAATAAATGGTTTGTTAAAACATGTTGTTAATCCATTATGGATGTGCATGCATCTTAGAAAATAAACTTCAGAATATTATCGGTATTTTAAAGCTTTTTCTGACAGAAAATTTATCTCTCCACTTGCTTTACAAAAGCACATTTATAGATTACTCCTTTTAAATGAACTATTATCTTGCACTGTATTCAAAGAACAAACCCTTTTGAAATACTTTCAGGAAAAAAAAAAAAAAAGACAGCATGAAATGGCATTTTGAGTTGTCCTGGTTCCCTTAACAGCAAACACAGACAAGTATTGATGCTCCACAGCCCAAATACACCAAGAAGCACAGAGGACTGCTCCATTAAGCGTGGGACAGAAAGAGGGGGGACTTGCTCTTACACACCCCACTCCAGCCCACCACACTCTCCCTCACATTATCTGAGTATCAAACCTTCGATTTTCCATCTGATCAAGTCTTCTGCTGGAAGCAGGTGTGAGGATGAAATATCAAAGCTTACACTGTGTGAGACAGGCAACAAATAGTTTCTATATTACACCTGTATTAGATGTATATTTTCAATAGACTAAAATCAAGGAGAAACAGGAAGATTCTGTTGTCCCTAATGTGAAATCTCAGAGTAAATGGAAAGAAGGAAAAGAGAGGGCTTGATTCTTAATAATCTCAGAGGAGTTTCTTGAAAAAGCAGCTTCCTTATCCATTTGTCCTTTTCCTCCATTTCACCTCCTCAGAGCCAGAGTTCATTACTCCTATAATCACAGTTCTACTTCTCCCAGTAACTGCATTGTCTTTACATTGGCAATGTCAAACTATTCCTTTTTTTCCTCCTTAACAGCAATTTGAAACGTGCACATAGATCTCTTTAAGCAAAAAAAGTAATCCAGATTTTAAAAGGCAGAGAAGGAATACACATCTTTTGGGGTTAATTTTCAAGTAAGAAGTAGGTACTCAACTGCCCTTTCAGTCCTTGGAACTTTCTCAAGCCCTATAACATTACACTTCTGCTGTTTCAATAATTTATATTTTCGAAACGACAGATTAGTAAAACAGATCCCTTAGAAAAGACATTGTGAAAGCAATTGCATCATGGTTTCATAGATCATGCTTCAATAACCACTGCATCATCATTTCATTCAAATGGGCAGCATTGCTCACACAGGAGTAGACAGAACCAGCTTCAGACTGTGTGAGAAATGCAGAGGGGAAAAAAAAAATTCATAGTCCTGCAAAGCACAGCAAAAAAAAAATTAGATGACAATTATTCCTGGGTTTTGCAGGAATCTTTTTACCAGACTGACTTCTATTGTTCATTTGGCTTTGTTTTATACTCCACAGGAATGACACCAAAACTTGGATAAAATACCTCTGCCTGGTTTATGCCACAGCCCAACATGGTGCAGAAATGGGGACTGCTGAGAAGAAGAACAATGGGATCTGAACACATGGGATTGTGTTACAGCACAACATGGTACTGCACAGGGTCCACCTAAGTTAAACAGGAAAACAAAACTCCAGGTAATCTGTCACTGTCAGCCGCCTCATCCTTCAACACCACTTTTTGTGTTTATAGAAGACAAAGATAAAAGTACTTTGGAGGAGGAATGGTTTGATCTTTAGAATATAGTTCTTGGAAATGTTTTTGAACTGCCAAATAAAGGTTTAAGCTTGGAAAAAGAAGTTACTATTAAGAGTTACTACTGGTTTAATAATTTGTAGAGAATTCAAAATATTTGAGTCAAAGACATATAAAACTGAGATCCAGAAACAGAACATTAAAAAAAAACAAACTCAACCCTTGTTTTTTATTAACTTTTGTTAATTGTAATCTGTCCTTAATTTTGAGTTGAGTTGACAATCTATTCCAAATAACAATTTGTTACTAAGTAGATGGTTATGTTAAAGAATGAGTGGGGCTTTCTTCAACTTTCAATAAACACTGATCAACAAAATTATCCATGTAAATAAAAATATGCAAAAATCTATTTCCTTCCTTTCCACTGGAAATTTAAGAAAAAGATTGATCTGATTTTGAAAGTAACTTAAGGTTCTCCCTGTAATTTTCATAACACTACAAAGAGCTGCCCTTTGAACAACAAACGTAACAAAACTCATGAACTCCACACTGAATTTGAAAATAAATCACAAAGAGAGTAATTATCTCCATTTTGAAATAAAATATGGAAATTAGTATGAATGTGTGTTAGAATTTATGCCTTGAGCTTTACTGTGTATTATAAGGCAATTTTGAGAAATAAAACTGCCTGAACACTTATGATTAACAAAATGCACTCTCTTGGCAGTGCATAATTCATATTTGATAACTGATCTGAAGGCACAGTTTAAATGCTCACTGACTAAATAGGGTGTCAGACCAGTGTAAAGCACTGTCATATAAATTCCACTAGTCACAAATACATGCCAGAGTACAACTCTGTATGTGAAATTTAAACTAAGAAACTCCTTAGACATTCTAACAAACACTCCCCCTGAATAGACTATTTTAATATTTTAACTGTTTTAATTTAGATCTGTGAAGTTAGAAACATCATTACTGTTGTTAACATGATGAAATCATCTTATTTCTACACTATGAATATATATTAAAAATTACATAGCTTAATTTGATTGATACAGGAAATGTTACAAATTATTACAAATCAATATTTTTATTTTATAAAACGGTGTTTTTCTTACATTTGACTAATTGATAAGGTACAGAATAAGCTTAAACATATCACTTCTGACAATTTCATTATATCTGGAGCTACTGGAACAAGCCACAGAAAACACCACTAATTACTGGTACTAACATTCAAAAAACAGGTAGTTAAGCATCTGAACAAAGAATATAAGTTATATCTTCTCTAACTAGCAGGCCACCATTACTTTAACTGTGGGATGTCAAAAGAAATAAATGCCTAAGGGCATTTTATCAGAAAATATTTATTGAAACACTGCCACCATCGTTTTATCTCAGTGGAAAAAAACCTTCATTTTTAATGAAACACTGCACACACAAAATACAGCATATGAAATTCGTAACTATAAAATAGAAAAGTATCAGTAAAGACAATGAAAGCCTGGAGTAGGAACAAGATATTTTATATGGAAGGAGAGAGGAAATTAGACAGCGGCACACAAATATTTCTTTAATTAGTATCTTAAAAGATTGGGAATGAAAGAGATAGGATACCACATGATGTTATTTAATTATATGACTTCCCTGCTAATGGAGCTATTCACAAGCATTGCCAGAAGCATGAAGACCATCATATGATTCAACTTTGCATAAAGAAGTTTGCTCATTGATCTTCTTTGGTGGGTTAACCGTTTCAAAATCTGTTTCAGACTAAGGAAACATTAAAAAAAATGCAGATGCACAGCCTTAGAGCTCTAAAATTACGCACACTGGCTCACAGTGAGGACAGTTTGTAGTGACTTTCTCAAGCAGACAAAAAAGGCATAAAGTATATCCTGAACTGTATGAGAGAGAAGGTTTAGAGCCCACAGGATGGATCCACAGGATGGATGTTGGAATGGCAATAAGGAGTCAGCACAATACTTAGATATTTTGAGACAGTTCCACAATGACTTGTAACACGTTTAGTGTTGATAAACAATTAACTTCTTATACATCATACCCAACTAACAGGACTAACACATGTAGTTCCTATTGATTTGAATATTATTTCTGACAGTATTTAGCAAAACTTCTAAAACTGAAAGACTTTTATTCAGGGTGACTAAAGAGTTTACTTTTGTGCTAAGATCAAGTTAGTTCAAATTTTACTACAAAAATGGTTAATAAAATTACTTAATCCATAGGACTACACTGCTTTCTGAAAATTAGTACTGAAAGCTACTTTTTAAATTATTAAAATCAGTGAACTAGAATTAAAAAAAAACTATATGGCTCTGTTAATTGGTTAGGTTAACCAAACAGGTTTTTCTTGTCAGTGTTTTAACTATCAGCTCTTTCCATAATTAGAAGACTCCCTTGTCAAGCTCTCAGCCAGGTCTATGCCAGAAGGTAACTGGTCTAGTTGGGTATTCTCACTGTATGTCAAAATAACCAAGGTTATTGGCTTCTTGGGAAAAGAGGATATTGCAACTTTTTCTGAAGCAGCTACCAAACCTTCAAGGTGGGACACAGGGAGATGTCACAGCTGGGAGCTGGCACAGACACCCAGAACAGAAGCAGATGTGGCAGGGGACAGACAGTACTTTTGGGAACCAGTGGGAAGTGATTTTGCTGCCATTCCACAGCCCCTGAGCTGACTGGAAAAGGGGCATGTATGCAGAGGAGGAGTTACATACAGATCTTTTCATCGCTAGCCTTTCTGTCATCTTTGAGGAATACTTAGGGGCAAAAAAAATATAGATTCATGTCAAAACTATGACAGACTTTATCCCACCAAATTTAAACTAAAGATTAAAAAAAAAAATCAACACAGGTTTCAACACTGAAAACTGGAAAATACTCTAGACAAGTCAGATAGTAAAATCAGGTTTCCCCAGGGATAGTCTTGCAAGAGGTATGCTTCAATTAATAAAGATGGCTAAATTTCTACAGTGGATATGGTCAGCATCTATAAATGCCTTCCAAAACCTAAGACATGGACTGTACATCTAACAAAAATCAATAGTGCTTTTGGGAAAATAACCACCATCCAATTCAAACAAAAAAATGCTTTAGAATCAAATAGAGGACACTTTCTGGGGCCTCTGTATGTTCATGGTTGATTTGATTTTATTAACTATGTACAAAGTTGTACACTTACTGCAACCATGGATGAGCTCTAGAATCCAAGACAACAAAAAAGTAAGATACTTCTGAGCAGGATATCGAACATTACCTGAATCAACAGCACATCTGGAAAGAATTGTGGCAGAATCAGCCTAAGAAGTAGTTGCTATGGAAAATGCTCTCTGAAATTGCTATCCGGGTGGCCTTGTGACTCATACAAATAATGTGATCCATTTTCAGATGAGCTGTCACTAGAAGGAGGAATGCTAATAGAAGTGCCATTGCTATGAGAAATGAAACAGCAGCTGTTAATTTCTGCAATGAGCAGAGATTCAGTACAGGTGGTAGGAAATAACAGCACCTCAGCTGCTCAAAGCAGCCAGAACTAACCAAATCAAAGTCTAAACTCAAAAGTAGATATCGGATTTTTTTCCTGTTGCACAAAAGGGACCTACTTAATCACTACAGCTCAACTCTGCAGGTACCTCTGCTATTGAATATACTCTCCAATACAAAAGAAAAATGCACACTCTCAAAATACAAAATTATGTGAAATATTCTAGAAACTATTTTAAAGCCTATAAGAACCATGCTAGCTGGCTAGAACAATATGTCTCCAAATAAGGAGTTAACACAAAAACAATGCTGAAAGAGAGAATGTAACATTATCCTTTCTGTACCAGAAGATAAAGCAAAATCAAAAATTCAGGTCAGGATCAGGTGCTAAGAAATTTTATCTATGTATGCCTTATTTTCTCAAAAAAAAGAGAACTACATGCAGGCTATTATTGCATCCATTACAAAACCCAGTGATTTAACAACAGAAAACAAAGTTTTAGTTAGTAAAAAATTGAGGTTCTTTAAAAGTAAGAAACACTATGTAAAAATCTAATAAGTACAAAATTTAAAACATTTACAGCTACATTCAAGTATTAAAAACCATTCAAGTATGGTTTGGTTGTTCTAATAATTTTATAACTACTTTGTGAATACTACTCATGGTTCTACAGTTAAGGTTGGCTTCAGCTTATCCTTAAGGCAGAGATTCATATTAAACAAGTACAAAAGAACAATGTGTTTCTCCCCAAATTACTTCCATGCTTCTGAACATTAGTGGAAGTTATTTTGTAATGAACAATTACTAACAGCTACAATTGTTTGGGAGGAACAGAGTCCATATGATGTTTATAAAGGCTGACATATTCAGTTCACATTTACAGGAAGCAGAGTAGCTTGAAGCAAGAGCTGAAGAACAAGGAACTCATCATATCAGTGCTGACTACCTAAGTGAAAAGTAAATCAGCATTGCAAGTGTATGGGAACATAGTTTCACATATGTTGACAATACCTCCAAAATGTTTTCTGAGAAGCCACTCTCAGCCACTCATATAATACAGAAAATTCTGTGTTCTCCTCTGCAATTAATACAGCGAATAAGACTTATGGATAATATAATAGAAGGAGGAAAGCTAATAGGTATTTTCTCAATGCCTGTTTTTTCAACAGGTAGAATAGCTATTATAGGTTATAATCACATCATATGGTGTTAGCCAGTGCATCTTTGACAGATCTGGAATACTAAATGGAGAGTAATTTTGTGGTTCTTTCCATTTGAATGTAATCAACATCACTAGTTGCCACCCGTTTTTCGTCTAAAAATCTCTTAAGGAGTAGTGTCCCATTGAGTGACCCAACTTGACACCATTCACCACCCTGGGCCATTCCCACCTGTCTTCTGTCTTAGCAGGTACTGCTGCCACTTCCACTTAATCTCATCACCAACAGCTGCATCCTGCAGCTGTGCCAGCATTGTCCAGGAAGCCAGGAAGGTGGCTGGCTGGAAATCTCTGTCCCTTGCATCCCAGCACCTCCAGTTCCAGTCAGCTGATACACAGGCAATTTATGGACAAACTGGATAAACCTAAAATTTATCTGGCAGAGCTTATGTGAGCAGTTTAGTCTGTGTAGTACTTCATCATTAAGTTTATATCATTATCTGGTAACTAAACCAGCAATCATAGCACAGTAAAATGAATAAATTGGAGCACAATCAAAATCTGCTGAAAACAGTATCCAAAGTTTAATGCTGTATTTAAAAATGACCAATTCTTGAAAGAGAGATGGACAGAACCCAAACTGTACCCCCAACTCCTTTCCAGAAACTGCTTAAATTCCTCGAAGGACCCAAGCATGTGTTTTGATTGTTGAGAAAGGCCTTCATTTTCCAAATAACAGAATAGAGGCTCAGCAACTATTTCCAAGTCAGCAAAAAAATGATTACTGACAATGACTGCTGCACCTCACTGGGGATTTGCTAAAGTTGATAAAATTTGCTAGTTAAAAAGCTGTGGCATTCATTTTCTAAAGATGGCTATAATACAAATCACCTTAAATTAATGTATTCCAGCAGCAAAACCTCAGCTGCTGCAGGAGAGGGGAGAAGCAGATGTAAGTTACCTACCAAAAGAACAAATAGCAATTCCCAACATTTATCAACTCAGAGACCAATTTTTAGTTATCACCTCCAAGGTGAACTACTCAGACTCTGTTGTTTAATATACAATTACAAAACCACCAAATTACAAATTATTTCATAATGTACATAGCAAAATATGGGCCTACATATACATAAAAAACCTGTAACTTCAACCTAATTGATTAAAGAAAAATGAAGCCATTGAAAAACATCCAGTATTTCCCATGGATCCCTTTTGAACAGAAACCAAAAATGAAATGGTGAGAAACCTAAAAAGGGCCATGAAACTCTTGGACTGAGTTTATTGTTGGGTTTCGTGTTGTTTATTCTAATCAGCTAAGACCACAGTTTAGCAAATCCTAGTCGAGAAAACATTTTCAGTAAATCTCATTAGCCACAGACTGTGTCAGTATCCAGCACAAAATCACAGGTGTTGTGTGATTATATTCCACAATAATGCAGATAAATATAACCATCCCTCTGAGGAGCCAAACTGTGTCAACATCTCCTGACTGAGCAGAATGTCCACACTAAAACAGGGAACAAGAGAGCTTGCTGGCAGGTTTTAGAGCAACAGGTAACACTCACAAGCAACATAAGTCCTTCTTGCTTGATCTATCACTGGCCTATGGACTTCAGATAACTCTCTCCTGCATCTTCTCCAGCCCTAACCCCAGTAATGCACAAGCTACTCTAGTACCACAGAGCCAGAGGTAAGGATTAAGTTTCATATTGCTCCTGCCAGGAATCCCCAGAAAAAATTATCAGAATGTGTCTTCTGAGTATAATAAAAGAGAGAGATTGAGAATCCCAGGCATGATCTTTTCTTATTCAGTATAGACAAGCAATAGGGGAGCTAACTAAACCACAGCAACCCTCCAGAGTAAAAAAAATCCAGCTGCTAGATTTGGTCCAACTCTAATTCCGAAAAGGGACCCCAAGGACTCTGGTCCTCATAAGGTCACCATGTGGTATTCATTGGACTAAAGTGCCTTTCCAAGCACCTTTTTTTGTCAAAGATTCTTGGTTCCCAATGCTATGTGCAGCCTACACAGCTGGCTCACATTACTCTTCAGCTCATCCAGACTGGAGGCCTGGTTTTAACAAGGTCACAGGATCAGAGGGCACAGAAACTCTCTTCTATCTCTTGTATTCTAGAGTTTCCTTCCTGTGGAAGTGAAAAGGTGAGTTGATGGGATTACACACAGATCTCATCCTGTCATCTTTCAGAGGTATCCTCCATTCACAAATTTTCAGCACTGTTCTTCAAAAAGAGACTCTCCTGGAGAAGCGCAAAGCTCTGTGTTTAAGAAAGGATGTCTTTTGAGGCACCAAAGGAAAAGACCGCATGTCCAGTTCATCCTGGTTCTGGCTTTGTTCATCCCTTGAAGACTTTCCATGGAAGGGACACCTTATATTAAACTGGGAAGGGAGTGCGTCCAAAAACAGATCCTCTCCTACAAAGAAGCTCTCACTCTGCACATGGTCAGTTTAAATGAAAAATACAGCCAGCCTATCAAGGACATCTGACTGCATAAAGCCTAGGGATTGTAGAGATTTTGACAATACAACAGGGTAGGTGCCAGGGTCAGAGTTTAGGTGTGAAACAATGCAGTCCTAAGAAGCAACTACTTCAGATCAGCATCACCATGGGCATTTTCTTCTTCTAGAGTGCTTCCCTGACTTCTTTTGCATGATGGGATGACAAGGGGCTAAGTTATACACTGGAATAACCAGAATGTCTCTATTACATTCATCAGGGAAAAGCAAACTCTAAAGGAAGAAATCCTTAGGTGTTCCAGCTACTAATAACATCAGTTTAAAAATGAATTGTGTTACACATATAACAAATTGATATCTTCAGTCCAAATCACAGTACTTCTACTTTCCAAATGTTAATATTTCCACTGTACTTTCACTAGCAAATGGTTACATACCATATCTCAATCCAGAAAGACAAGGTAAGAGATTACAAAGACTTTCTCAAACACGGCTTCCATTCCCTCCCAGAGTACATTTGGTCTAACTTTCTGTACACATTTAATGTTATTCAGTTTTATTCCTTCTTTATTTTTTTTAACAAAATAAATCTGAAGAAAATTAAGTCATAATATTTCTAGGCATTCATAAAATATGCAAATCCACATAAGGAAACAAAATTTAAAACGAGTGTGAAGGATCTGATGACAATTATATTGAAAGAGTTAATTACAACCCAAACCAAGGCCTTCTGTAAGCTGAAAATTTACAGTTCTTTAGAAATGATAAGACTCACAACTGCAGTAGTGAAAATATTATTGCTTCTGTAAACTCCAAGCTCAAGTATAAAGTAGATATGTAATCTTCAACTCCCTAAACACTCCAATTTGGCCACTAAAGATGCTGTTTTACATTTCCAAACATTTTCCCCTGTCACTACTTTTTATACTTCAGTTCTCAGGTTGTAAGTATTTGTTACTTGCAAAGCAACTCCTTTTGAACGCAGAATCATGGGAGGCATTTGTTACTAACTGCTAATGCAGCCTGCCAAACAAAAACTCCCTGCTGGTGACATGACCACCTAGTGACCTCTAAAAATGTTTTAACAATGTGAAAAATATCTCCCTCTTGTAGGAAACAGCAATTTTTTAAATTAAATGTACATTGAATGTTCGCTTACATATAGATAAATGGTATTCAGAGTCACCTTCTCTGTTTCCAATTTCAATCTTTTGAAACCCAGCCCAAACCTAAATAAATAAACGTTGATACTAAGAGGAAACTAAGAGCTCAAGAGCCTTGTGATTTCACAAACAGCTTTTTTCCATTTTCTAAAATCTAAACTTTGAGCCAGACATAGAACAGGTAATGAAAAGAAACAAGTTTGGCAGCTCCTATGTGGGTCTAAGCTGAAAATATGTCAGGCAAAAATAAGTGGCTATAATTTGGCAGATTTAAAGTCTTTAAAAGTTTGCAGCTTGCTAGACTGATTTTTTTTTTTAGTATGTAAAATTTGCAAATTGAAACACTATAACTGTGTTGAAAAGTGACTGTTATATAATGTCACCATAATCAAGCTTTTAAACATCACTTTACCACTACCTATTCCTTATGCAATAGTATAACAAATAGAAAAATGTTAGGATATCTACTTATATGATAATTAACATGTAATGCTAAAATACGGTGTATTTCTTTAATATTCATTGGGAGGCAGGGTTTCAAGTTATGAGGACACTGACAGCTTTCAAGAAAATATTTTTTAGGTAATTGTATCTCATTAATTTACTTTTTTCTTATTTAGAACACACTAGATTAAAAAAATAATACTACCTGATACCTTTTTAACAAAATATAGGTTTCTGACCTGTAATTATTTCTGATCATTCATAAAGAACAAATTTGCCAGTCTTACTCCATCAACATCTATGATTTTTACTAAGAACAATAAACTAGCTAAAGGTACAAGCCTTGAATCTCCCTCCAATCACAGCTCTTTGTCCCTCTGACCCAGGAGTGCATCAGGTTAAAATAGGCTTAGCAGGCTGATGCCACAAGACTGGCAAAAGTCCTAACTCCTTCCATGTCACTGCTACAACCGAACACAACTTCAAACAAGCCACCTAAATTATAGGAGTTTGGTCCTGTTAAAAGGAAACATTATCACCTCCTGTCATATTTAGGCTTTGAATGAAAAGTCAGAAAAGTTGAGGTCTAAGAGCTGAACAGCTGAAATACTGACATCACAAATTGTCCAAAGGAACTAATGGATTTTGAACGCATTGAGTCAAGTCTGTATTACACCAAAATGCTGCATCAGTGCACAAGGGTATGGATTTCCTAAGATATGTGGCTTCCAAGTATGACTTTCAACAACTTTATACTCTACTAGTTAGCAGCAATACTCACTATGAAGTATGGATAATTGTAATGGAGTCAGGAAGAACACTTTCTAGTACTCTAAGAGAACAGAACTTTTCATCTAGATAAAATTCTATTTCTGCATATAACATAATCAGAAACATGCACAGGTTTTATACAGAGCTAGTATGGGTAGCTACTAACACCACGTAGGTGAAGTAGTCCTATAAGGAGTCCAAAAGTAAAAGCTTTCGATTCAAGTTCTGAGTGCCAGAACAAAATACTCTTCACTAGAATAACACCCAAGGCACTGAATTATTTCTCATCTTTGACCCTGACCAAATACTGCTGTTTTCTGAGAGGCCTTACACTGGTTCCCACATCTGTCTGGAACTGATCTGGAGGAAGGTGTTCTCCATTCAAAGGCACTCTCTCAGACAGTATTCACCAAGAGACATCTGATATAGACAAGATAACTGCACATCATCTTCCTTATATTTGATGCAAGACGCACTTGTGAAAAAAATCAAAAGCTAATTAAAAAGGAAAAAGGATCCTTATATATCCTTACTTTTGCACCAAAAGTATGTGAAATGATGCCCTTTTGATCCTCGTACAAGAACATATTCCCAGAGCTAATTCTCACCTGTAATTTCAGTGTGCTTTTATAGGCAGCATACAGAAGTTTACATAATGCTCCTTGGGTCAGATCTCCAGCTGGTACACATTTTGTAAATTCCACTAAAAACACAGGGAATGTCCTAGTTCAGACTTAATGGTCTAGTACATAAACCTTGCACTGAGCCAAACTACCTTACATTAAAAGGTATAAAGATGTTATGATCATTGATTGGATTGTATTTATTGATACAATATTATAAAAATAAACATATTTTAATGCTTTTGTATAGTTATTAATATATTTGCTAATATTTTTTCTCTATAATATTTCTTCATAAGTTTCATAACAAACTAGGGCAAGACATGTCTCAAATTCCATCTCCAAATAACAGATTACTGACTCTCTGCTTAATATATTATACAGTTTTATTCAGCCTGCTACTACTACTGCTGCACAGGAAGAGCTACTCAAAGTTTTCTTTCTTCTTTTTTTTTTTTTTTTTCTTCACAACAGTGGGAGACATGCCAGCTGGGACATTTTAAGTCTCTTTCATTAAAAAAAGGTTAAGGTCAAAATAAGTATTATAAACATGGTAGTTCATCTTCTCAAAACTCAAGATGAAAGACTAAACAGAAGAGAATATTTTAACCTCACTAACTGTAAAATCTTTTTCTTTTTCCTTGGTGCATAATTAGAAGCAAAAAATACTTGGGGAAAAAAACATTTTTTTATAAATTTTTGTCTTTAAATGTACTCAGTAGTTAATTTAACAACTACACAAGTTTATGATGTGTTTTCAATTATCGAGATGACTGACACTTTCAAATTTTATGAAGGATTATGAAGAGTAACACACTTAAAGAGAAAATAAATACATTTTCCCATTGTAAAAGGAAAAAAAAGAGAGAATCCACATTGTTTTGGTTAAATTAGTTGTCCATTGTCTAAAAATTTCTAAATACTGTGTCCTAAAGATCCTTACATGTAAGGATATATTAAAATACAGTCAATCAGTACACTTTGGCTTCTTATAATACTAAAATACTTTGTTACAAGAACACTAAAATATGTTTTCACTCTTTCTCAAAGAAGAAAACAGTCCAAAGGTTATCAGATGAATGGGGACAATAGATTAACTTCCAAAGAACTATACTCTGTTTCTTGTAAAAGAAAAGTAAATTTATAGCACACCAAGCTTTCATTCCCAAGTGAATATAATAACTGGAATGCAAAAGTCTAAAACTGGCAACAAGTAAAGCTGGTCAAAGTATAAGTAATGAAACTTGAAACGAGGCAAAGAGATTTGAGAGGTTAAAGGGAGATAGGGTGGAAAGCTCTCAAGGCAGACCTGTTCTCCCTCAAAACTATAAGAAAAATCTTCAGTACAGTGCAAGCAGTATGGGTTGCATAAATTTGAAGTGACAGAGCCTTTTGGACTATGGTGTTATTTAAAGTGGAAAGATTGTTTGGGGGGTGGCAGGGACCCACAGAGGGACAGCTTTCTGCCCAGTCTTAAGGATTAAAATGAAAGGAGAAATATCAAATGGACCATATTAAAGTAACTTTACCTCAAGGACTGGTGCAGTGAATTACCCATGCAGAGAGAGGGAGGAAAAAGGACTCAACTAGCTATTTTCCAAAAATACACTGCCACAAATCTCCTCAGTTAACCCAAGAAAATAGATTTTTTTTAGCATTCCTTTAGATTCCTTAAGAAAAAAATTGAAACCATAGAAGCTTTAACAGATCTAATGATTATTCTTAATGGATAACACAAGTCATGTAGCATCAGTGGCCACAATGCCCCCAAACAGCTGACACAGAGTTTATTGCAGGAAGTGGGGAGGCTTCTAGTTAGTACAGTTACAGAGAAACTCAGCCCACCATGGTGCCAGGTCAACAACTAATATGATAACTGATTTAGATACCATATACACTGGGATGGCTGGCACTGTAGAGGGTGTAAAATTAGGTAAAAATTTAGTCTAAAGTGCCCTCTTGGGCTTAGTCCTGCCATGTGCTCAACACAAGGTGACGCCAGCACTGATGCAAGGGAGAGCTGATGCAGAAGGCAGCAATCCATTCAGCAAATCCTGTGTTTTAGACAGAGATCTTTACACCAATGCTCTGTGACCTGCGCTGGCTGTCTGCCAACATCTGGGTGAAACTGAAAGTGTTAGTTCTGATCTACAAAGTCTTAAATGGCTTGGCACCTGCTCACTTGAAAGATTCCTTCTTTCCCTTCCTTTGTGCTGGGCAGCTTAAGAGACCCTGTGTGAGAGTATTCCCAATGGAAGTGTGAGTGTGTGCAGGCAAGGGGGAAGAAAGAGGAACAGGGATGAAGGAAGGAGAGAAAAAATTGCATTTCTTGATGTGAACCAGTCCATGAGCTTATGCTGTAAGGACCATCACTTCACCTGACTGCCTGAAGAGGGTATGATTTCCTATTTGTGACTACTCAAACACATTAACTACTGGCAAAAATTCAGCCTTTGACTTCAGGAATGGTGAAATTATTCTGAGGTTTTCTTTATTTCTCGGCTTTACTTATGGAGTTTCCTTAAAGAATGATGTAAAAAAATAATTTTTAAGCCATCATTACACAGCTAAATAACAATAATAAAATAGCATCAAGGTCTGATATTTTCACATGATGCCCTAAATCTATAGTAAAAGTCAAATGGATGTTATTAAAAGTTAATGTTATTAAATAACATTTTTATCTGTGCTTAAAGTACACCTTACTCCCAGTCAATTAGAATCTCTGTATTCAGTGGTGCTGCTCTGAATTTACTGCTTTAAGGCTGAAGCACTGCACTTAGTAAAGACAGACATTCAGATATAAAATAAATTATATAGCAACAATTTCCAGAGAAATGCCACATCCACAGCAGCAATAAAAAGGACTTAAAGATTTTGTAACTGAATGATTGGAATGTTCAATGAATAGAACACCAATTTTATGACTGTTTAAAAGACACCTTCACCACACATCACGTAATGCTTTTGTACACTTGGCATCCAGCTCTTCCTTTAGCATAGAAGCAGTTAAACATACTGAGTCAGGATAAGAAAAAGCAGCCATAAAATTCAGTTGCTATTCAATATATTATTCTACTATTTTCATATAATCCCTTGAGGAAATGAGAGCAGAAACCTGCTGCACAGTTAGTACACAGCTCAGTTATGAGACTACTGTATTCAAACAGTAGATAAGTCTGGGAGATGTCCCTTAGGATATCCCTATTGAATACTCCTCTGTGATTTAATCTAGTTAGCCACAGGGTGTCAACACTGGTCCACACAGAGGCAGGCTCACTGAATTTGTATTTGCCAGTTTAAAAATAAATCTTAAATAAAACAATCTAGAAATAACAGTTTGAACAATTTGACATATACAATAAACATATGGAATGACTTACAAGGGAAGGAGACTGAAGCACAGAGCAAAAGTGAGTTCAGGAGACACCCAGTCTTGTTACTTAAGCAAGCAATGAAAAGGAAACAAATTAATTTTGCTTAGAGTCAATGGGACTAGGTACACGTCTCAGACAAACAGCGTTTAGATAACAAGGAAAAAGGAAGATTAGGATAAATGAAAAATACAATCAGGTGTTTTCTTCACCCATTTATACTACTGTTCTCCAAATTTTTTCTCCAATGACATCAAGAACGCAACTTTTTTTTTCAAAGCTGATCATACTATCTACTAAAACTGTAATTGCACAGCATGTGTGCAGCTAATTAATCTGCAATGCAAAATCATCCAAAATAAAAGTTCCATTTTACTGATCTCATGCACTGGCAGTACCCTCCTTCCCATTTTAGAGTAAAATAGCTACATTTAACCAAATGCACTAAAAACAGCTGTTTAGCTCCAAAACTTATTAAATCTTTAGGTTTGCTTTATATACAATACCTTTTTTCCAAATCTATTGATTCTGTGCTATGAGTTAACCATGTGTAATGCAGCAATAAGATACATATTTGCATATTACTTTAGCAATAGACAACAAGTGTGATAAAGCAAAAATGCACTACATAAAATGCAATCTCTCTTACAAAAGTTAGACTAATGACTTTTCTATGTCAAATGAGCATTTTTAAATCAGTAATTCTAAGAGAAAGAAATTAAACATCACACAACTGCAACAACAATGAAGAGATCCATCTAAAACCTGAGAATTAAAAATTGGTACTGCTGTTTTGGTAAGTAAAAACAAGGTAATGATAACCATGCTGTGCTATGTACTAATCAAGAATCGAATGGTCTATGCAGACTGGGGAAAATAAGATAAATGAAAAACTGTGAACTCTTGAATTTCATTATTTTAAACTATTCTGTTTTATCAGTTCCCATCTCTGCACCAGAACCCCTGACTGCATGTTGTCATACACAGCACTCAAGAAATGTGCTCTCTGTTCAGGGTTTTTTCATCATGATGACTCAAAGCAAAGATGCCCAAATAATTTTCCTATCCAGAATTTCAACCTCTACCCAGAATTTCCATCACTTCCCTATCCCAGAATTTCTGGATTATAATTGTTTCCTTATATAATACATTTGAAATACACTGATTAAATATGGTTTTTTCTTCACCCCAAATGTGATCTTCCATTGTTAAACAAACAAACAAAATTTTCCATACAGTACCACTGAGTTAGAACTAGCAAAATAAATTTTTCAAATTACTGAAGACACAGTTTACAAGGAAAGGAAAGTGAGAAACACTGTAAAAGAGATACATATATATACAAGTCATAACAGAAATAAATGACTATAATGCTTCATTGAGTCAAAGGTGTGGGAAGACACAGGCGAAAACCTGCAATCAGTATTAGGGGTTATACTCCAAGTCTACAGAATCCCTTTAAGAAATTTCTTCTTGATTAATAGGGTCAAGTCCTGAAAGCCACAGAGTGGTCTGCTCCTGTTCACTAAAGTATTTAAACATTTGCTTTCTCACAAGCAAATCAGATCTGGATTCAGTAGAAGTACCCACATGCTTCAGCTGAGTAAGTGCTTAAGTGCTTTGCTGGTCAGGAACAGCCAGATTCTCACTCATAAGATCCTCCCTGAAATTTCATCCATTTGTGGTTGTAGGAGTTGGTAAAGGGTCACAAATATTCTGCAACCTTCTTCATGTTCCCAGAATCTTATTTCATCTTCAGATAAGAGCAACTATCAGTTGTTTTAGCATTCTGACATCTCTATTGTGCTCACTGACTAACAAGAACATGTTAAAAACAGACTTACCAGACTTTTAAACAGAATAAACCTGTCCTGTACAAAAAAAAAAAGGAAGTGATGTAGCATGTTAAGGAAATTATACTTCAGGAAATTAAAAGTCTTTGTAATCCTTCATACTTCCAGTGACAAATCTAAATATTGGCAGACAGATAAGGAATTTCTGCCTTTTCCATAGTGGATGTTAACTCAGACCCAAGGAAGAACAAGTCCATCAGAGTCATTCATCTGTGCTGCCCACAGGAGATAGGCTCACAATCACTTTCAAAAACGTGGGGAGACAGAAAGGGAAATATTGTTCCAAACTAAAGGCAAGATTTCTAAGAGGTGATGAACACACACACTTAACACTGATGGTGCCTGACTGCTCTGAAAAGCAATGCACCTAAAGAAAACCAATTTTATTTTAAAAATAACTGGTAACTTTTGATGCCGTGGCCAAAAGTTGAGTTCAAGGAGTTTGGGATTTATTGGCACCTTAGATCAATTATACTGCACTAGTCCATACCTGGTCTTCACTTTATATCTTTCTTTAAAGCACAATATAAATCTATAATCCTAGCAAATTTATAAACTTCTTTAGGCTACAGTAATTCTCTTCATTTTGATAGTTTTTAAGTGTAACAAGACTTTACAACTAAGTCCATTAATTCTGGACTAGAATAACACAACTGATTATTAGGAAGTGTCATTTTGCCATTCTTAAGCAACCAGTCTTCTTTATGCAAAACCTTCCTGCAAGAATGATCACCCAGTCTATATATCAGAGATCAGGATTTCTCTGCAGAGAGAATTTATAGAGAAGCAGTGAATCAATTTTAAGATCTTCTGCTAACAGACAGTGCTCTGCATGACCTTGCTCTTTGCGCTATCATGTTTACATTTTCTACTACAGTGTGTCTGTAATCCCCAAAGTGTCCCTAAGGGAACTTTACTGTTTTTTAAGTCATGCTTGACTGCTGAACTTTGCACAACACAGACAGGAGCAAAAAAAAAGTATGTGAACTAACATAAAGCGTGTTTTCTATCCTAATTTTCTCCCAATTAAATATTAGTGGGGTGGTTGTTTCTTAATTTAAAGAACCTAGAATTATGATTTTCATTCATTCTGTATTTTTCTCTCATGAAAATCTACTTTCAAAAAATTCAGTGTCTTGTCAGTATTTGTTTATAAATCCCTCACGACTATGCTAAGAAATAAAGAAGTGTGGTATAAAATTAAAGAAATAATTTTAATTCACAGTAGTAACACTGAATAGTTATTTGCAGCTCACAGCTTTTGGGACACAAATTTGACTAACTGGCTTGCTAAATACTCTGAATTTCAACAAACTTCTCCAAGCTGTGGAGAAGCTATGTCTGTGAGATAACTACGTTCATTAACATATGTATCTTGAAATGGTCCCATGTGAACCAACACTTAAGGCAGTTTCATTATTAATATCTTAACACATCACAAGGAAATTTTGTACTGATACCAATGGAAATTTTAAAAATTAATACACTCTCTCTCCATGTTACAATCATAAAAATACTTCCACAGAGGATGCATAACATCTCTCATCTGTGATATTGCTGCATAAGTGAATGCTATTTGAAGAATTTGACATTACATAAGATAACACAGTTTTATACTTCTACGTTCTCATATTCTTGCCAGCATAGGAAAAGAAATGCAGGCTATCAAGAAAACAATTATTGTCAACAGGCAATGCATTAGGCACATTTGAAGGTAGATGATGAAAACAGGAAGGTAAGTCACCACCTCTTGCCGTGCAGACATGGAATGCTGGAGTGGAGGTAATGAATCTTTGTTAGCTGCAAGCAGGGCAGGGCTTTCAGAGAAAGATGAACTGTTAACATAACATACAAAGCAAAAGAGAGCTGCTATGTGCCTCTGGACACAATGACTGAAAATTGTCATACATCTTTATCTCCTTACCTGCTCACAGCACTCTTAAAAATTTCTCCAGAACACAGCTTCACATTTTTCTGTCTAGTATTGACTAGTACAGAACTAACATTCCCAGTACCAACAGTCTAGTACAGTTAGAGGACCAGGCATGAGATAATAATGTGCCTCCCTCCTCTGTCCTAGATTCTACAGATCACTTGGGTAAAGTTACCTAAAGGAAAACTAGCAAAAAATACCTACAATTTTTTTTTAGGAAATAAAAGGGTATTTAAACATTTAAAGAGACAGATAGAAACTCAATGAACTCTTCCAAAAATATACCCTGATAAGCAGTAACCAATCCATGGCAAGCAACATGTTGCTAATGACACCTCAACACTTCACCATCAGGGGTGCTGGAAACTCAGGTGCTTTCAGCACCTTCTTTTCACCTTTTCACCTTTTCTACCAAACATTCCTGAAAGTTTGAGCAATGAAGACACTCCTGTTTCAGAGGAAAGAAAAGAAGGCTACCTACACTCAAGCTTTCTTTCACACCTAGTAATGGAGCTCATACAGGAACTTGCTTATGACTGGTGACTCAAGGTATGAATCACAAAAGTTAGTGCTGATAATACTTCTAGAAACACATAATGAAAAAGTTTTCCACCATTGACCCTGTAATTTTAGAAAATTCTGAAGATCTGTTTCTCATTTGTGTAGAAATACACAAAATTATTTAAATCTGCTTATCTCTTTCTATCTCTATTCTAATCTACAAAACAGGAATCACATTAGGAACATCAGAAGAGTTACTTACATGGATGTTGTTATGACACTTAGATGTAAAAGTACCTGAGTGATACATGTATATAACATAGAGATATTATGCCACTTAAAACAATATTTTTTTCACTAAAGAAACACACCTTTATTCCTCCTTCTAAATCCAAAATATACTGAGCAAAATTTTTCACACTGAGTAAATAATTTGGACAATAATTTTTTCATGCTCATATGTGGTTCTGTGACAGCTTTTACCTGGTAGATGTCATCTACCCATTAGAAGTCAGTGCTGGCTCCTCATAGAACAAGACCAGAAATACTAGACCTTAGCATCAAACATTATACAACTGCAAAGAATTTATCTTACTTAAAGAACTTAGGAAATCTGGCTTTGACAAACCCCTGTACAGAAGAACAGGCCGCAATTCAAAGCATTCAGATTTCAAGGGATGCAAAAATATTTGAAGTGCAAGTTCTTCACTGTTTGCAGTTTTAGTTTAAGCATCTTATTTATCACAACATCTGGAATGAGCAATGGTATGTTATGGTAACTTTTGCCAAAAGACACGTAAAATCAGCATATATATACAGAGATACACAACATTTGGCTATATTCTGATACAAGAGAAGGTGAAGGCTTTGGGAGTTACAGTTGAGGAATGGGTGTTTTTATAAGCGATAAATGAGTCCCTAGTGCCATTCTACAGATCTACCAGAAAAAAAACAGGGATTAATCTGGCCCAGGACACCAACTGTAATAGTAAAATTATTTTGTGGCTGCTTTTCTATGTAGATTTATTATCCCTTACTGTGCAGATATATATTGTCAATAAATAATGTCCCTGTTCACCTAGGAAAAGGCCTTTCCTCTTAAAAAACTATATATGGCAAGTCTGTGTTTGAGCAGTTTCAGTTTTTACATCACCATCTTCAATAGAGATTTCAAAGTTTCCTCTACTAGCATCATGAAATAACAACGAATTTTGTTTCTCTTCTCAGAATTACATTAAATATCATTTCCAGGATGAATAATGAAGCTTAAAGCTCTCATTTGGGAACATCCAGAAGCTTTGACTCTGCCAGTGGTTATAAATGTAAGTGACAAAATTCAGCAGAAGTATTTGCATTCTAAAAATTAAATAATACTTAAACATTGGCGGGGGGGGGGGATCATAGTTTGGTTCCAATAAAATTAAAAAAAAAAAAAAAAAAAAAACCAGTACTTACTTACAAATATTTCTTAAGAAATATTTCGTTTTTTTTTTTTTTTTTTTTTTTTAGAGGAGTGCAACACAAAGAGAGAATCAAACAAATTAAAGGTATGTCAGTGCTGAAACTTTCAGATGAGCCATCCACTGGGCCTCTGCAATAGTTGTTTGTTTGACAGCATATTTCCTTTGAAAAGGTAACCTACGACTTATGCATGGGACTGGTTTTCATCCTTACTGAGGACACTTTTCTTGCTGTCTCTGAACAACCCACAATTATTCAAAAATCCCTATATTATTCAAAAAATGATCTTGTTTTAGGGAAATATAAATGCAAATATATGATCTAGAATATCATTTAAATGTATGCAAGTAATTCTATTTCAGTACACTTTCACAGAAAATAACCAGAAATAATTCACAATTAGAATTCAGGAAGAGAAATACCAGCATATCCAAAGTAATATTGCAACTTATAAACAGTATTCAAAATTTAATGGAAAGATTAACAGATCTTTACTCAGGAGTAAGTAACAGAATTTTTTATCAATATCTACATGAATACATATACTATAACTGGATATTTTTTTATTGGAGAAGCAGCAGTTCAAAGTTAACTCTGTAAATGAAAATCAAACATGACTAAATATTGGACAAAATCCTGAAATCATAAAAGCCATGGTTTTAATATCAGGTTAGGAAGACTTTCTACTTTCAACACTTCAGATTTA
This sequence comes from Climacteris rufus, assembly GCA_013398175.1. Taxonomy (NCBI): domain Eukaryota; kingdom Metazoa; phylum Chordata; class Aves; order Passeriformes; family Climacteridae; genus Climacteris; species Climacteris rufus. Next base: position 1,179,044 of record VZRZ01007072.1, read on the forward strand.
TTTTGATCACAGAAACTTTTTCCCAGTGATCAAAAACTAGGAAAAAGTGCAATAGTGAATTTATACTAGGATGTCATAAGTTTATCAAACAAACTTTCTCAAGGAGGATATTATCTTCACTGCAATTTGTCAAGTTTTCCTTTTCAGTCATCAATATATAATCCTTTTTCAAAAAGGATATATTGTCTGGCTCCCATGGAAATATAATCATATTACATTGCCTGGAACATCACCCTCAGCTTGATCCTGAAATCACTGCATAGGAAGATAAATTATATTTCTCTTGCAAAGTCTCCACAAATAATTCAGTGTTTTAATAGCTTGTTCTCCAGATATGCTTTTTCCTTAGCCTTTCAAAAGCTACAATGTCAGACACTATGATGAACGCAGTAATATAAAGGTGAAATTGGCTTTGTAAACCAAGGTATTGCAGTTTAAAAATTAGGCAAAGGCAAGAATGGCAGTGAAGTCAATCTTGCTTCACATAAGGTTCGCTGGCTCAAGGGGCTTGTACAGCACAAATTAAGTAACTCCAAAGTATGAGGACTCTGGATCCATCAGCTCAGAGCTGCATCCCAGCTAACAAGACCTGACAAGGTTAATTGTTTCAGATAGTGATGTATTGCGGCAGTTTCCAGAATTCCTAGAATTCAAACTTGCATTGCTCTGTAGAACAGGAAGATCATCCTCTGTTAAAAAATGTTTCTGACACTGCACTCCTGCTAACCTCCCTAACAGCTTTCCATTAGAATTGAGTCAGCATTTGGAAAAATCACTCACATCTGTCTTCTACACCAGAATGCAAAGTTTCACAGCAGAAGGTTGGTCTGAATTATTCATTATCATGTCAATCATCTCAATAGAGAAAAAAACACCCTACAGAACCATCTACTTACAAGTTCTTTTTGTTGCTCATGTCCATATTAGAAACATTTCAATCCTACAGCAGAAGGCCTATTTTGTACAGAATGAAATTTATTCTGTGGAACAAAGCATTTTATTATATTCACTTCATAGCATTCAAATGACCTTGGATTGATGGTTCCAAAAGGCACTGTCCTGCTGTCAGGTTCTGCCTTTTGATGCCCATGGACGTGATAAAAAGGAACCACGTGGACAAACACACCTCCACAATTCCATACTCACAGCCCTATACTCAGGACTACTCATCTGTGGTGTAGGACAGGAAAGCAGCCAAATTTTCAAATATACCAAGCAGCCACAGCATACCCACAGTAACTCTCTAAAAGCACACTGAATCCCACTAGTGCTTTTTACCAGCACTTCTGGTGGGGCACAACATGTCAGAAAAGTAGGACCAAAGTGAGTCAACACAAGTTGCCCATTTTTCCGTAAGAACTCCCCTGAATTGAAAGTTGTCTTTGGACAGATTGCTTCCTTGTTTTGGACTTGTTTCTGGAATTTTCTTTCTTTTTGTTTATTCCTCTATCTCTGACAAAATGGCAAGAATTGCCCTGTCACCTGAATTAAACTTCAATAAACCCTGAGGATTACACTTTTTCCACTAAAATTCTAGATTTTTTAAATTTAATCTTCTTATATACATCTTGAAGAAAGCAATGATTAGCTTCAGCTCTGCTCTGAAACAGGATGGGTCCATAGCAACAGCAGTTTGTCCTTGACTTCCTTTATAAACCATGAAGTAAAAGGAAGCCAAATGTGGGAAAGCTAAAAGACACACAGAATGCAGAAGTAAAAAAAATTCTAGACACATTTGTGTCACAAATCGTTCTCTATTTAACAAAAAAGTCCAAACTGCTGAAAAGTTTTTGCTTTCTAAAACATATATATTCATCTCTAATATAGATTATATACATAAATAGATATTCATCTTCAATATCAAATAAGTACAATTTAATCTGCATCACATCATAAATCATATCTAAAGTTAAGATCACTCTGTATGCTCACAGACTTGTTTGCTAATCTCTCTTTGCAGCAGAAACACAAACTGAGGTGAAGAATAGGATCTAAATCAGCAGAACACTTTGTAAAATGATTTTTTGCACTGAACACGATAGCTGCATGTCAGCAGGATAGGTGAGAGATTTTAATTTTTTTTATGTTTTGGACTTGCCAAGTAAAATATAATAAAAGCGCAATAGGCAACTCCTTTATTTTCTGCTTCTTACCATTTATTAAGGCTTTTACACCAGTTAAAGAGTGACAAGACACCAGAAAAAAAACAGGGATATGTTATTTTTTATGTAACAACCACTATTATTAGCACTTATAGCACTGTACTTTCTCTCAAGACCCTCACCCACGATTGTGTATCTTATGTATCCATGCACATGGAAGACATAAAATATATGTCAAACAAAATAAAGCAAGTTATTAAGTCAAAATAAACCCTAAATCTTAGTGGAAGTCAACAGATAAACATACTATAGGTCTAGTGTTGCCTAAGTACACAGTGCATAATTCAGAGCTGAACTAAGTTTATAACTTATTGCAATATTTCTTACTCAGAGAGAGGTCTGGTGTATCAAAGCACTGTTCAGTCACTAATTCAGTAAAACTCATGAGAAACTTCCTCCTTTTTTTTTTTTCCTACGTCTCTACAGTGCTATCTCTCCCATGATAGGCATGCCTGGGAAGAAAAAAATCTGGTCTGAATCTGTGTATAATTAAACACAGAAATTTATTTCTAAATTATTTGTATTCTGCTCTCACTGCCACATTTGTACATTTATCGCTTTATATAATTCCATTATGATTCTTAGCAAAGACTTTTTTCCCTTATCATTGGATTTCCCAGGCATCCATCCTTCTGGACACTGCCAGCTGAAATATAAACATCCTTATGAAAAAAAGGCATGTTCATCTCCAGAGGGCACAATATAAATTCATCATGCAGAGTGTAAGGAGGCTACCAAGGAGCCCATGAAGGAATAGAAGGATGTGGGAATCAAGTAGAGGGAGAAGGGCAGTTGGGGTGGAGATAGAAGACTCTAACTTCTACTCCACACCCATCTCCCAAATCTAAGCCAGGGCCTACAACTCCTGAACAGAAATTCCTGTAGTCCAGCCAACACTCAGGGCTCAGCTCAGTTCAGCTACTTGCACTATAAATTCTTTCTCTGTGGGATGAAGGATTTGGCACCAGTTGTGACAATGTCTCGTCTCCACAGGCCATATATCAAAGATTTAAAAGAAAAACAAATTAAACTGTTTTAAAATCATAACAATAGGATCGCATGAATAACAGTGACCTCACATATGGTTCTTTACTTGTGACTGAGAGTCGAGAACTATGTTAAGACTCTGTAGTGAAACAACTTCTACAAATATTCAACTAGTAAAATGCCACTGCTTCAGTCCAGAGTACTGATGGAAAAAGACAATTATTATTTACAAAATGTCCCTGAAATGAAAAAAACATAGTTAAAGATATTTTACATTAGAACAAGCACTTATATAGAAACAGCACTGATCTCCTGATTCCTTTTCAGCATCTCATCTAACCTTTTTTTCTCTCCAGCATTTCCTCTTTGGGTCAGCTACATAATTGGTATCTATATTTTCCATACAAATCACCAAGAATTTACTCAACCTAATGTTTTTCTTCTCTCATTTTCTAACATTGTAAAATCACAGGATTATCACAGAGCCATGGAATGGTTTGGATTGGAAGAGACCTTAACAACCATCTTGTTCCAACCCCCCTGTCCTGGGCAGGGACACCTTCCACTGGCAACATTCCTCTCAACATTTACTCCACTTCCTAAATAAACTTTCAATATCTCTAGTCATAAAACTTACAAAATTTCATTCAGCAAACCTTGTTATATGATTCTTTGCCGTGGCCCAAGGCTTGCTGCCAGGGCTGCTTGTGAGAAAAATCCTTCTCCCACATGGGAAGTATGAAAGCAATAAGATAAGTACCTGTTGTTGTCCTTCTTCTGCTATGCGTACTGGACTGGGGCGGGTAGGACCCAGCCAATCGTATACCTGGGTTCCTATTATAAAAAGGACAATAAAATGAATGGGCTGCTGCTGCTGGATGGCTCTCAACCCTTGAAAACCAAGGTGTGCTGTCTCATTAATCGGATTGCTGCGTCCCACTGCCACAATTCTTTCCTCCTCAATTAATTATTGTGTGTCAGTACTACTTCAGCTTGTTCCAGCCATTTAAATTGAACAGCAGTGGTATTTCAATTTAGTCATGATATGCTTTGCATGTTTCCATATTTCTTCCAGCCTGCTTTCCAGAGTGCTGCCCATGAGTGCAAAGTCAAGCACAGTTGTTTAGGATGATAAACACATGCTGCAAATTATCTTCTATAAACTAAATTACAGCATTTATTTAAAAAATTAAAATATTTGCATGTCATTTTCCATTTTTAACATGAGATTATGAAAATAGGAAGTTTCTGATCAACATCTCAAAGGACGTTCCTTATTCATGCACTCTTAAAATTGATATTCTACAATAAATTTCAGTTACAATAATTGAAATTGAATGAAGTACTAGTCTTCCTTTTCTTTAGTGTCAAATTTCTTAATAAAAATTCCATGTTAAAAGAAAAAAAAGAGATGAATAAATGCATCACTCACAAGGCAAACCCAGGATATGACAAATTATGGGACAATACTTAATTTCATGCCAGTGCCCAAGTGGCATATTTTCAGTGACAGGCTTGTCATCATTATTAAGAACTTCCCCTGTCCCCCAGTGATGAAGAAACACATTACAGACAAACACATTAATCTTTCCACACAGTACAATGTAAAACCTTAATTACAACCTCATGCTTCCCCCCACAAACACACAACATACCACAGATCTAAACCATACATAAGTCAACCCTGAATATCTGTTGATGTTCTTAAGATTGCAGCTAAGACTTAGTGTTGAACTATGAGGGAGATCACTATTACTGAATACAGTATGCCTTTTTCCTCAATTAAAGCTTTAGAAAACAACAGGAAATCCTGCTTGTCTTCATGAATTTGGGACTGCAGGTTTGTGCATGTATACAGACTCCTAAAACAGAATGGTTTCCAGCAACAGGACTAAAATCTCTTTTTAAGTTAAAGACAGAACTTGACACAAAAGTGCAGTTCAGTGACAAAACCAAAAATCATAAAAGCAACACACTCAAATGCCATTTGTGTGCTGATCATAGGCAACAATTTGTATCAGAAACTGAACCCAGCACCTCAGTATTCCTCTGTTTTCCCAATATCTTAGTTCAATAGAAGCTTGGACAAAAACTGACTGTAACTCAATTCAGATAAAACAAAAGATTTTTTTCCCACAAAAGTAAAACAATTAGAGTAAATGAAGGATTAAGGCTAAAAGTTTTTTCTTTAAATCCACTGATACAAGGAGTGGAACCCAGTTTTATCCAGGTGTCCCATAAACACAGAGAGATATTTCTCTTTTCTTTCCACAGTATTATTGCAATAGCTATAGCAGGAGAGATTGACTGCCAGTCACCAGGTTACATCTTCCAGATAGATGGAAGATATGGATTCAACCACAATTTATCAATTAAAATGAAGTCAGTACCCATTCTTTGAGGACTTAAGGACCTACCTTTCTTTCTGCTACAATGACTGAATGAGTGAAACAAAAAAAAATCTCTTTTGTTTTAAGAAATAAACCCCTCTCTCCAATCACTGGACAAAGTGCGAAACAACTCCCTATCTATAAACGTGAAAACTCATTTAATTAGTAAAAGGTGGCCCCACACTGACACTTTCACCAAAGTAATTTTGATTCCTGCCTATTGCTGAATTTGCTTGCACTTTGCAACTCATTTTCCATTACAGCAAGCTTGTATTGGCCTTCTGCTGCTGAAAAATTGCAGGTCACCACTCCATTTGACCTCCATCCTGTATTATTGCAATGCTACGATTAAGGATTACCCATGAGATCGCTAAGACATGTCAGTCAACATACTTCAACCTTGGAAGCAAGGATTCCCATGGTTTTGTTCACAAAAGTACAGTTTAATAAATGAGACAATAGGCAAGGATTGGATAACAAAAATTGCCTGCACAATGTTCAATAGTTGTAACAGGATATGCCTTTCAAATACAAAATTGTAACAGAGAACTCGGCATTACTTTATTCCCACTTGAGTGGGACTCGTGAAGCTTGATTTTCTTCTGCCTATCATCCATGTTCCTAATGTAACTTAGAAGATACACTGCAAACACTAAAGTTTCTCAGGTCAGACAACAGAATGTCAGAACAAAGAAATGTTGATTTCTTAACAACCAAACACAGGTAAACAAAGACTCCTCTAAGAGTTTACACAGGTTTTAAAGAATAGCTGTAGATCATGCTACAGCACAACCTACTGCTTATGTTTTATGGATACATGGCTATGAAAGGCTAAGTGCAGTTCTTCATTTACTTTTCTAAAATATTTTAAAATCTTATAAGGGGACAGTAAGAAAACTGCTGGTTGCAGTGCTATACTGAAAGTTCATGGCTCATCAAAACTTTCCAGGGAATAAATTCATTTTCACAGGTCTCTTAGAAGAAACATATTTCCACAAGCAATTCAAAAACTTTTCTGAAAAACTGCAAAGTAGAGTCCTGTTTCTGTCACATGCTCAGGACCTGTGACTATGCCTTTCAGCAAAACCATGTCCTGCAGGACTTCTTCAGCATATCACCCTCTATGAGATGAGATTGTGCTATCAGGTTCTGGTCATTTTTACAGGGTTTTAGTAAGACAGAGATCAAAAGAAATGTCTCTGGTCCTCTGTAGATTTACATCAGTTCAACTGCCAATATTTCTTAATTTGCAATGAAACTGTGCAGGGCACCCTTCATAAATATTTATTCAAAATGTTACATAACTGAATTTTAGTAGTGTGCCAAGCTGGAAAGTAGCTGAAAGACTATTTGTTCTTCCAGGCAACAGATGTCAAGGTAGCCAACTTCCTCTTCATGCAGCAAATCTACAGGCATATCACTTCCACTTTTTTTTAGTAACTCATTACTTAGTTGAATAGTGATTATTTAGACTACTAAATGTGCTGGAATTCAGATTGTGTGGTAGACCCACTATTTGTATGGTTATAGGATAGACCTCATTCTCTTCTTCAACATGAAAATTACATGTAATGAGTAATTTCCTGAATGGAAGATTGCTTTATAGAGCTATTTATCCATTATAGTAAGTTATTTTTAGTGATTATCTTAAGTGAAATAATATTCCAAAAGAAACAGGAACCATGCATATTCCACAATAGTTTATTTCCTTTAATATTATGTAAGCATCATGCATTCAATAAAACCTATATTATTATCATCAGCTACTTTGTGTCATATGAAATATCTAATCTTCAGTTCTCAGTTTATACTAAGCTCAAAGGTGAGTAATTCCACATTAAGAAAAACGTCACTAATAGACTCTGTAGACGTGTAAATGGTATTAAAAAGGTCAAAGAGACCAAAGTCTGGCTTTCATGAGGTCTCACAGCTACAAGGCATTTGTCTTTGTTGTTGGTGCCAGTTAAGGCATGTCTGGCTTATTTGATCCCCCAGATTAATACAAAGAAGATATCTGAACTGTGAAAAAAAAAAAAAAAAACCACAACAGGAAGCTTAAATGCAGCCATATGGACCATCTGATTCTTTCAACCTCTTAACAGATGAGGGTTGAAATAACTTCCTTTGCTTATTAGCTAATTAAATCGTCCTAAAAAGTGTATAAAATGGCTATAATAAAAGTGAGTTTAACCATAACCTCCAGCTATGTTCCATTAAGTCTTACATTCTAGGTCATCTAACTGTACAGTGTATAACATATTGCCAACAGAGGTAAAAATATATATTTTCTCAGCTTAAAGAAAACACTTATTTTAAAAATAATACACTTCACAAGAATACAAGAAATTAAAAAATTATTTTAAAATATCCATTAATATATATTTAAGATTTTTACCAAGATTACATGGCATTAAATAAAAGTCACTTATGCTTTAGGTCCTATTGAACTTTCTAGATTACACAGCAGTACCTATAGTATCAAAACCAATTTGTTTGGTTGGGTTTTTTTATGTTTTCTTAACACAAGGAATACTGTGGAATCAGTCACAGCAGAATTGAAATCTCTTTTAAAATGAAATGTTGTGATTCAATATCATGCATTACATGCATGAGCATTAACTCTTCCTCCACAATAGCTGCTTTATATGGTACATAATTTTTTCCTATTACGAAGTCTACTGCCTTTTTTTTATTATACACCATTAAATGACTACATAACAAAGGTATCAGTGATTCTAATGCATACATATCAGGAATCTTCCTTTTTCAGTTCTTCCTTTATCAAGTTTGGATGAATTTTAATTAATGCAGCTGAAAGGACACTACAAAATTTATTCTCAGAAATAAAGCCTATGAGCCTTTCCAGAATGACTGAAAGCTCCTTTATATTCTGTTATCTCCAAATGATAACTGTACCTTTCAGTGTATATTTATTTCTCCCAGATAGGAATAGCTAAATTCCATTTCCACAACATATGACTTCCATTAGAAGATGTGATGAATGACCCACTCTCAACAGCCCAAGGAAAAGCTCATCTGTGCATACTGAAGTAACAAGACTACAATTAAATTTTTCTACACATTTCACCATATATTATCAATTGACATTCACTGTAATTTTGCTAGAGATACCATCCTGCCTGAAAGAAAGCAAAAGTAATCTCCAATCTGCAGTTTTCAAGGACGCTAATTTTCTTATTGACACTTGGAAACCTCTCAGCCTTAAAATTTGAATGGATTACAATTCACATGATAATGCTGCCAAAAGTGTCTAGATGGCCTCTGAACCAACAATCATTTAAAAGAGGGAAATTTTCCTTGCAATTGAATATAACAGCTACATAATTTTATCTCATCTACAAAGGCTGATATTCACTGAGGCATGAAGAATCAATTCAAAGCACTCTAGCTCATTTAGGCTTGCACTAATGTGCATTGACAAAGTTGCCAGTAGGGACCTAGAGGGAAGTGCTTCCATATTTATTGCATGTTAGTGAGTTAGAAGAGTGTGGATGGACCAAGGAGGTGATATTTGAAAAAACATAAGCCTTTTGTGAGGGTGCCAAAACAAACAAGAAAAACAGTGGGCTACAGTAAATGGGGAAGTCATATCCTGTGGATCTGGGAAGACTGCTTTGGCTCAAAGTAATCCTGCAAATAAATAATGATCTAAAAATGATCAATTGCCCCCCTTCAGAGTGTGTGCACCCTTCCTTGTGCCAACCTATCCAAAATCCTAGCCATCCTCTAACATTCCTCTGTACACGGGAGGAAAGATGAGTCCACCTCTACTGCCGACAGTTGCCTGCATTTCAAATGGGCAGAATAGTCAGTATTCAGCAAAAGCAGTGATTTTTCAGCTCACGGTTTTGTAACTCTAACCATACACTTCATTTCAAACATTCACATGAGCACAGGCAGACCCACATATTGCAAAGGAGGCCCTATTTTCTGCTGACTTTCAGCAGTAGCCTCACTTGCCACACCACTGGAGATCCTGCAAAATGGAGCTGCCCAACTTTCATTTTTCTAAGTCTTAACTGCACACCTCCCTTAAGTGTCACGTGAGGGACCATCCCCATCTCCTCAGACTGCATAGTAAAACCACAAATGTAATTGTAAATCTGTTTCTATCAAAATGATCCAGTTTACAAAACTAATTCAACATCATTAAAGAGATTAACATGACTTTGATCACTTTGATTGAACTAGGATAGAAAGCAAATATAAGCACAAGGGACTATCAGATGCTGAACTTGAGGAGGCAACTTCATAACCAGACTCAGCTGCAGCCAGAACAGGGTGTGTGAATGGAGGTTGAGACACACAGGAGGGTTAAATCAATCATGGGAAAATTACCAGCGTTTTTTTGCTCTATCCACTGAAATTATAGTACAAAGTTAAGCATAAAATTTATTGACCACTGAATTTTCAGACTAACTTAAAAACATGTCACATTCAAAATAAACAAAAACCCAACGTGGATAAGATAAGCCATTTCTAAAAAAAGTAAGCCAGTCAGTGGGTCCCTCTACTCCATTCTGGCAGTTTTATCATAATAATATTTCAGTCCAACCACTCTGTTAGTACAAGGCTGTGCTGTCAACAAGTTGGAATTCATTCTGGAACAAATGTATAAAGAAACAGTAATAAAAAACTATGCTATGACCAGGAGGAGAGTCCAGTGATTAAATAAGTCTTCAGGAAATCAGTAAGAAAATTCTAAGCTGCAATGACTTAGTGTGACAGCATGCAAGCAGCAGGATTGCACAAACTTTGTATTACTTGAATGAATTCATGCTTCAGAATTATCTTATTAGCAATGTTGCATAAAAGAATAAAACAAGAATATTGAAAGTTCAAGCATCCAGTCAAGTAATTTACTTATTCAGTTATTATTTCCATATTACCAAAGTCTCATACCCACAAGACAAAAAACTTCACATTGTCTAGTTCAAGAACCTTTCATTACCAATCACCCAACAAAAAGTTTAAGCAACACAATTTGCAGTACAGTCTAATGTAAACATCAGCAGCACCATCAAAACTATTTTAGTGCAGAAGTTACATAATCCTACTAAAAATAATTACTGAAACTGTACTTGCAATACAAAATCACAATACATACGTACTGATTACATTACAAGAAAGCAGTTTTCCTTGAGGAGGAAAACCTTTCAGCTCTCAGTGGTCCAGGTGAGGCCACACCAATACTGAATATAATGGAATAATACTTCCTTTAAAACACCTGTTTATACTGTGCTTGATGCACCCCAGAGTACAGTTTGTCCTCTTGGATGCCAGAGCACTCCAAGACTGTCTATACAGTCATATAGTCAGACAATATCTGATGTAGAATAGGGTCTGCTGGAAGAAATATGCTTTCCAAAAAATATCCTGTAAGGGCAAGTTTCTACAGCATTCATACTTAACATTATTGATCTCTTAATAACTCCCCTAAAACTGTATTTAGTGTCTTCCAAAGAAAAATCCAAGCTTCACGAAGAACTGCAACAAGATTGGGCCATACTGTTTCCAGGTAAAATGGCCTCAAATTTCTGCTTAGAACAAGAAGGTTTGGGAATATGCATCCCTCTCACAATCAGTTCCTTACTGGCAGAACTTCCTAAGCATGTCCTGAGTCAGCAGTTCACACAACTACAGGTACTTCATGATCTCTGTACACACCTCCTTCTTTACAAACTCGACATTGCATTTCCATAAGAGTTAACTCACCTGTAAGATTCTGCTCCTTTACTATTACAGATTTATTGGACACACTTGCAGACTTTCCATCATTTGCAGCACTGCCCACAGCATTTTTATCTTGCATGTTGAACACTTCATGAACCATTTCCCAAGCTGTATCAAAAAATGAAACTGAACTATGTGAACAGTGACTGCTGCACATACCTTTTCCAGTCCAAGCTATCTTTCCCTTTCTTTCTCCTCCCTGCTTTCCTTTTACCATTGTGCCCATGATCTGAAGTTGGTTTGTTCCAGTGATAACTCAGAAACTGAACCAACAGGTTGACAGAGTAGACAAAAATTAATGGTTTGAGCATAAGACCAACCTTCAAGATGACAAACCTAAAAAAATTAGGATTAGAACCTTTAAAAGCTTCTACTAATCTAGATGTCTGCTTTTTTGAGTACCCAACTTTACCTACAGCTGCACATAATAAGCCGATGATAATATTTTTCTACTGGAAACCTTGGGTTGAAAAATTATTATTAATCTGTGACTTCAAAATCTTGTGAAAGCTGTAGAAAAGCAGAGAATAGAACTAAAATATTCTAATCTTTTTTCAATATCATAAATCCTGTGCCAAGTTTTTGCTGTTATTTTTCTGTCATTTACTTTGGGCTAACTTATACCTTTATACATATACAGAGACTTTAGATATTATTCAATTTAGAATACCACATGTACTAGTTAAAAATGTGGGGCACTGCTTAGTGTCTATAACACCTAACCTCCCAAACTAAGCATTTTATTCTTCATTGTTTATTACGCTCTTGTTAACATTTGCAGATATTTCTAAATATACAATAATATATATCAAGTTGTTTTGAGAAATACAGATGTAGCATAAATTCCATATAACAAAAGCCATATTCAAGGCTCACTTTATGTAAATACATACTACGTTGTAGCTACATACATCGTGAAATTCATACACTAGGAAACAAAATCATTTAAGTGCAGATCTTCAAGTTTAAAAGTTATGAGAGCAGAGGGCACAAGTATATACATACAGATCTGCTAAATCACAAGTACTTCAGTTAGAGATTACCATTACTTTTCAGCATATTTTTCTCACTAACTTTGTTTTCCATGTTGACTTTAATTTATTTTTTTTTTATTTGCTTGGTATATTGAACCCTGGCTTGGAATAAATGGATTCAAATAAACACAATTCAATGCCAGAATTGCCACGGGCACATTTTTTTATTTCAGTGGTCCTGGGAAGTGGTTTGTTAAGCTATTGTTCTCAATTAAAAACTCATGTGTTTGTTCAGTACAATATGGGTCGCTGCTTTGAGTGAAAGATTCCCTTGACATGGCAAAACCTCTAATTGTAACAAGTCTATGCCAAGTCTGTTTAACCAGATGCAGCCCCGGGTTTGATTAGCAGCCACTGGATTCCATGTACAATCAGATAATGATGGTTTTGCTTCTCTGCTGAGCAAACATCCTCAGCTTTTAATCAAATATGTCTGTGTATCTATATAAGTATGTACGTATATGTGTATATATCTAAAAAACCTCTATACACATAATTATGAGCAGCAAACTATTTTAAAGCTATAGTTCATCTCAACTTATTTGACCTCTGACTGTTTAATCTTAGGAGGACCTGTGCAATACCAACTGAAAATAAATGGAATAAAATATTTATTTTGGCAGACACCATACAGATATAATGAAGAGACATGTGGTGCATGGAAATCTTTTACCACACATGTAGACAGCAGAAAAGGCTCTGGAATACATTTTTGTTTTCCCACTTGTGGGATAGCATCTATTGGATAATGATGATATTAGAACTGCAAAGACACGTGCCATTTTGGAATAACATTCCAGTGCTCCTTAACTATGCCTGAGGGAAGGTGGTGAAGCTTGGTGTTTATTTTATATAAGAGTGGGTATTAGTTAAGTTTGCTAATATGACTTCAAGAATATTTTGGATTCTGCTATTTGCATTTTTTTTTTACTTGCATGTATTCAATAAGAGCTCTTAGTGGTAGCAAATAAAACAAATTTCTATCCCTTTTTTAAAGCCTGGACTTCTTGTATTCCAGAAATTAATACAGTATTGTCTTAAATACTGAAAACAATCAACATAATTTTTCACATAAAGAACACTAAATACACATCTTAATTTTACCCTGCTCTGCTCAGGTTTCTTTTGTTCAAAAGTACAGAACTGAGTTCAAAGACAATGGCAAAAGAGAATTAAAAATAATAGTGATGGTCAGTCTAGTATAAAAGTAAAACAAACTTTAAAAAATCTAAATTAAGGCTATAAACCTGTCCCTTTTAAATATTTATCTTCCACGAACAGCAACAATACATATTCTGCAGTATTGTTGAATATATTCCCTCTACACTAACATACAAAAGCATATTTATTTCTATATAAAATATCAGTTATACTGAGAAGAATGTGTGTAATCTCAGCTACATAAAGTACATAAAAATAATTAAAGAAACTAAACATAAAACTACATTAATAGTTGATAACCAGGCTATATTTTTTAATTCACTTGCTGAAATTAGTATGTCTCAATCAACATTTCCAGGATGCTGTATGTAAATATCCTGGCCTCTGTCATTCCCATTCAAAACCACCTGAGAGAGATATGGAAAAATAACGTGTATGTACTTTCTACCACAGTCTTCAAACCAAGGCTGGTTAAAATAGTACGGAAGACATTTCTAATTTTCCTCACTTGAGCTTTTCCTTTTGCAGTTTCACAGTGAAAGCCAATGCAATGCAGAACTCTAGACTGTAGTTACACTTTAAGTTTTACAGACATTTATGAGTAGCAGCATCTCCTTATCATATGCTCCACAATGAATTTTCATCACGTAGATAAGCAGCTAAAAGGTGGTTGAAAACCACTCAAAAGTCAATACACATTTTATCTTCTTCAGCTAAACTTCTTTCTTATGTTTACTTAGCAAAGTAGAAGATTTGGGGGCAGTGGGAAGGAATTGTCCTGCTTTGTATCTACGTTACACCACTAGGACTGTGTTACAGTCCTCTGTCATGCTACATCATAACCCCACGGGTATCCATTAATTCCTCCTTTACAGTTTTTTTTCATTCACATTTCTGAGCTGAATATTGTTTCCTCTGTGTGGTCTTTATTTCCCAACATGCTGAAATAAACCATGACGTGAAATAAGTCATGTTATGTTTAATGTAGGAGCTCATAAATTGAAATATGTATAATAGTACCAAATAAATGATGGGAGATTGCAGATTTCACCTGAGCCTAAAAGAAACACTCAACTTTTAACAAAAAAGAACATTAGTGTCCAGAGATAACTTGGGAGAACAGCAACCCCTCCTCCATAAGGGATGACAACAGGCTACAGCTGCAAGATAAATTCAGTCTTCTCTTTGCCATTGCACCCTGACTGCTTGTAGCAGCTTGGTTATTTTTTTACCTCAAGTAACCCCAAGCATTTTTGAAACGTTTTCTTTAACACAGACATATTTTATGGGTGTGACACAGGTGGGGAAAAACATTGCAGAATCACACCTGCAAAACAAAAAAGACATTTTCATGTTTTTGGGAGATTAATTAAAGAAGCACCCTGGGAAACTGGGTAGTTGAGTGTAAGGTCTAGGAGGCAGAACAAGAGAGCACATGCATCCTGACTTCCTAATGCAAAAATTATGAATTTGGATGCAAGAATAAGAGATATTCTAACATTGCACTCCCTCAAGGGCTCCACTAGTTGTGGAGAGCTGGTGAATAACACTGACACTGTGGAGCAGCTCATCCTCTGGCATCACTGCTGTATCCCTGCAGGACAATTCTTGTCATGCAGCACTGGATGCCAGTGGAACCATCAGCAAATGCATCTGCCTGGGAAAGGAAATAGCCTGACACTGTACCCTGAGGATAAAAAAACTTTGGCTTTGTTAAACCATGTATGTGTCTGTGTAAGAGAATTCCACAGTCAACAGACCTCCACTGAGAAAGTCCTGCCACCAGATGTTTAAATCCAGAGATTGTTAGTGCACCAGCTGATCCCAATTGCTGCTGGTGGTAGTGGAGGCACTTTTGGCTCTCTCCTTTGAATTGGGCTGTTGTCTCCCTAGGTGGGGCTGTCATTTTAATAACAGATCATTGTATTTCCCAGCAGGAGGCCCACTGTCATGGTCCAGAGGAGGATGGGGAGAATTAAGCTCCTGTTTAATATTTTGTTGTTATGTCATATCTCACAAATAGCATTGCTTTACTCTATAGTCCATGGAGACATCTCATGCTTAGGACTTATATGGAAGAAACAGAATTTCCAGATTTGCTTACACAGAAGAGTTAGCTTATAGGCCTGCACACACAAAACATACAGAATTTAGGAACATTGCCAGAGATATGACACATTACAAAAAAAAAAAAATCATAGTGCAGTGTATGTGTGGTCTGCTGGATTGAATGAAGGTCTGGTAGCCAGGAACAATTCAATTCCTCTGCACTTAGTTACACTATGTGGCTAAATACACCACTGCAGTTACAAGGCAGTTCTAATCCAAGCATCATATATACATACTTCATGGAGCTAAAAAAAAAATCTCATTTATCCAAATGAATGTCGGCGTGATGAACAGAGATGCATATTTGCATTCCCAACACCCAAGTGTATTTCTGAAGAAATGCACAGGCAGCAAAGTAGGAAATGCACAGCCTGAAGCAGTCTGAAATTAATGCATTGCCTAATTCTCATGCTGAAAAAAAAACTCCAGTAAAAATTTCATTTACATGGAAAAAAATAGCTTTATACCTACAGTTATCTGTAGAGTAAAAACTGCAGAAGGACTACCTCTACCACAGCTGGATGCTTCAAGAATATGTCCATTATGGATCATTTATGAATTGCCACAATATTGCTCTATAAATAGATAAGTGATATTGCCTCAGATTCTATACTGTTCAATTCCCACAGACTGATATTTTTAAACACAACCTTAACTGCAAAACACAACATTTTCAGAAATTTACAGCATTAACACGCATTCCATTCAGATAGTTTGCCTCTAACCTGTTTACATATATTGACAACTCCAACGTATATTGCAGCTGTCAGGGAACTCGTTCATCATATGAACCATATGCTGTAATGTTCCTGCTGTGCTTGGAGTACATAGTGTAAGTTGTGTAATTTTCAAAAGTCATGACAGAAATCAGGAACTGAATAAGAATCTACTATAATGGAATAAAAACTTATAAAGTATGAATATTCTCACAGCCAAAATGTTTTCAAATAGTTGACACTAATTAAAGCATAACTCACTTGATTTTTCTCTTCTATTAAGCACTGATAATCTTTTATTCTGTCTTTATATAGATAAAAAATTGGCTTGTTCCATATTTGTCAAGCATCCTTCATATATATGGTTTTTAACATACAAGTCAAATGACAATAGAATAAAACAAATTAACATATTATTTACAACACTTAGTAAAGACTATTCATAGATTAAAATAAAGTATAACTTGTCCAAGAGGACTTAATTCATTAAAGACATAGGAAACCAGCTTAATTTGTCAGAACGACAGCCATTAGCTCTGCAAGGTTATGCAAATACAGCAGATGATTGAGAAAGTGCAGGCCATCCCTACTGTGTCAAACATAAACAAACTCTGTATGACACTGGCAGCCAACATATTTGTTGTGTAGAGAAGGCAGGTAATGAAACACAAATACTTTTATCCCTTAAATAGGAATAATTTAAATAATTCTACAAATGTTGTAAAGTTTGTGAAATGATAGAACCACTTTTGTTCTAAGTAGCTTGGTCTCTGAGGTTCCCTAGAGGAAGCAAAGCTTCAGAATCTCTTGACACACTATCTGTGTGGAACTGGCATGTCAGCTGGTAATTACAGGCCTATAGGAAGTACTTAAACACAGGCTAAGGATAAATTTAGATAAATGAACAATTTTGCTAATGAATCATATTCCTGACATAGAAAACCTTGGTTTCTTAAAAGTATGAGATTTTCCTGACTCCATCAGGTCAATAAGTGCTTTTAAAAGCAATAATTCCTGAACCTATTAGAGAGCAGAAGGGGTTAAAGGGTCTTTCACATCACTGACAAATACAAAATATCTGTGCATGTATGTGTTTTATAGATGTAGACAGACACAGAAAAATTGACCAAGATCTTGTAAAACTGAATGAACAAAATTCTGAAGTTAATCATACAGGTTTACAAGGCTGTACATCACTGCAATAACTTCAAATGTCTGTCATTGATCTCTGTTGCTATTGATATCTGGATCTTTCGTGCTTAGAGGCCCTTTCCTCTGAACATGAGTGTGGATAAATAAATAGCCAAAGAACTCGGGAAGGGGCAGAGTATATCACCTTGGGAAAGAACATGGATACCTATGTAAGAGCTGCTGATAAGCATAAACTAGGTCATTAAAAGAAATAAAGAAACATGTAACTCTACATGATTAGTCTTTCTGAGGGAGAGGAGAAAAGGAGAGAAAGAAGCACCCAAATCAATTTGAACAATAGTGTAACAGTCAGATAACCCAGACACACAGGAGATTACATTGTACAGAAGTAAGGTCATCATGATCTATTATGTAGCATTAGGGAAGGAGTCAGGCATAAATTTCATTACACTAAACACATGTGCAACCAGTTTTACAATTCTGGTTTTTGGTTGTTTTGCCTGGAACTATTTTTATTCCAACTTCTCAAAAAAAGCCGTTCACATAACCAGCCACATGATCCCAAATGAGGACTACAAATAGCTTTGAGGTAATTGCTATATATTAGGCAGCATATGCAAACAAAAGGTCAAAGAGAAGATAAATTGTGAGAGAGTGCTTGAAGCAAGCTCTAGCTTTCACTGGGCAATTTCAGAAGGAAGACAGAGGGAACAAAGTTGTTTACATCCTCTGGGGGGTTTTTCAATGCTAGAAATCCCCTTAACTAACTTTATCAGTTCCAGTTATCAAGTACAATTGAACAACCCCTAAGGTACCTCTTGACCAGTGACCTCTTCTCTTCTTTCTACTTGTCCATCTCACTTTTCTTCAGCTCTTCCACAACTACAGGAAAAAGAATCATTCTAAAGATGAACATTGGTGTGTTCTTTTCCCCAGCTGGCTCTACCCTGTCTTTCTATTTTCAGCTTCTGCACAGGGCATTTCCTCCCACCCCAGCTTGGCAAGTGTGTTTATCTTTCAACATTACACACACAGCTTACAGTTCACGAACTTTTCCATGCTGTCAGGAAAAGCCATCCTTGGATCACTTTTTCTTAGGCTGGCCCTAGCTGTGCAAAACAGGAGAATTAGCTACCCTAATAGTTAAGAATGACCAGAATATCACATATTATCAACTAACTGTGCTGCTCTCCATGGGCTACAACATGAGCAAAAAGATAAACCATACAAGATAGTTCATGTCCACCATACAAAAAACACTTACCAAATATATTAATATAATTTTATCATTAAAACACTTAGATATATTGTTTACCAAAATAATCCAATATAAACTCCTATTTTTATAGATTAATTCCACTGCTTTCTCTCTCCTGCCCCAAGAACTGAGTCTAGGTAGTCCTGGATAACAACTTTTCTTTAAAGGTAGAAAAAGATATGGAGCTATAGGAAATGCTTCTCTGAAGTTTCACTAATGAGGAAGCAGATCTTAAGGCTCTTGCTGCTATTTGGCTCATTTGTATTTTTTATGAGCTGATGTACTAGTGAGTAGAAAAGAGACAGACTCTCTACTGGCAGATTAACCAGCCCTTTAAGGGTGCCTGTTATTAATTTTGGTTATTCATCTGCACATCTGTCTCTGCCCAGCTGTGTCATGACTACTGCTTCTTGCAGCTCACTTCATTGAAACAGAAGCTTTTCTCCACCAAAATCTGTCAGCTTGTTTTGTTCTCTTACAAGATCTAAACCCTAGTTATAAACTAGCTGAAGATCAGATCATTCATTTCCACAAGTGGGAAAAAATTATCTCTAATACTAGAAATTTTAAGGTAATAGTTATCAACCACGTTCATTCACCACATTTACTAATATCATGGTTCCTGACAACAGCTGTTACCTCCATCATTTTCCCTAAGAAAACATGATTTCCTAACCCCAGGCTGTCCAGGCTGTGACACTGTCAAAATCTCTGAAGGCCATACAATTTAAACCCTCCAGAGCCTTGAAATTTCATACACAATTCCCCTGTCTTCCACTGGAAGAAAAACTATCTTGTACCAGATTTCAGACAAATACTTTTTTCTCACTGGAGAATATTTCCCTTTGTTTTGCCAAAGCTTTTCCCTCTTATACATCTTAATTCTAAAGGACCACGGCATATGATCTGTTTCTTTAATGTCTTCACTTTCCTTTTCTTGACTTTGATTTCAACAACTGACTTTTGACTGTTACTACCACCTGCCTACAAAGTGTAGCACATTAACAATACATAAAGAATATAAAGACATTGCTGTGCAGTTCATTTGAGCTCTGCTCTTGTCCCACTACTGCTTCCTTAACTTAGGGAACTACAGGGTTTTCTCAGGCTTTCCACAGATTTGGCAAATAAGACTCTGGGACCTGTTGTTCTTTACCTTGAGCTGGTATAATCTCTTGCCTATACAAACATAGGACTGCTAATAGGACTGTATTACCCATGTCTGCTTTTTTTTGAGACCCCAACTTGACTGCTTTTGTGGTTCAACTGATTTAGAAACAAGTCATGTAGCAGCACTGGGACTAATACACATCAGATATTCTCTGTATGCATTTATGTTTGTTTTCATATCAGTTCTGTGTTAGAAGTACTTATGGTCTTTCTCATCTACGAACCCTGCTCCAACCACAAGAGTCAGTGTCAAAAGAATCACTTGGTACAGAAATCAGTTCTTTCTTTCAGGAGGCTTGATATCTGCTCTCAACATGAATTTTACCTGGTGTTCATTTAATCTGCCTTAACTTTTCTTATCAGTCTGAGGTTTAGTCACCTGAAGGAAGACAACTGCAGAAGATTTTCTTCCTCTCAGTCTTGCCAGATTTACCACAACACAGGGTTTTTGAAATCATGCTATTTTCCTTACACTCTCTTTAAAGGAACTCCCTGCTTGCTCTGTGATAACAGAATAACACAGAAAAAAACCCCACAACCACTGCTAGATTTTGCCTGTGGATTGCCATGTATCTAGCCTTTCAATATGTTTTTCAATTTATTTTTGTAATACCTAATAACTATTTAGCCAAACTTGATTATTTTCACAGACTTAGATTCATCTGTCCTAGATGGAAGCAGGCACACTGCAAAGCTCTAACCATTAGCAGATTCTCACAAATCCTACCACACCACGTCTCTTCTGTGCCACAGCAAAAGGAGGCACTTTATTCTGCAGCAGAGGTAAAACTGTCAGTCTGCCCGGATGCATTAGATCACTCATAGGGCTGACTTGCACAGGATCAAAGAAAATAAGCCACCATAGGTACACTTCTACTATCTCAAAACCTAGCTACTTTAAAAAATGCAGGGTAGGAAAAAAAGCTGTTTCTTATAAAAGCAGGCCTCTCTATCACCTGTGTCTGGGATTTTTACATGCCTTTCCAGCGACTGGGGTAGACAATTTTTATAATCAAATTTCAGTCAAGGATGCACACATACAGTCACCATTATTTAAAATAAGCTAAAAATTTAGTGATTTTGTGAACACTTCTACAAGAGACTCCTTACACTATTTATATAAGGCAAACTCAAAGATAACTGCAGATCAGCTGAGACTAATTTAGTGTCTTATTTTAGTGAATAATAATTTAATTTTGGATGTCTCAACAAATTCAACTTAACAGGACGTTAATATGAACATCCCTTCTAGAAAATATTTTTCTCCTCCCACAATCTCTACTTCATTGGGTGGTCATTACTATGAACTGTGTGATGTGTGTCGGTGCTCAAGAGATTTTTGCTTAATTTGTTTTGGTTTGTTGTGGCTTTTTAACCTGTTCAAACTCTGCAACTTTTGCCTGAATCAAAACTTGTGAGTAAATATATCACTTTCCAGTGGCAGAATAAACATCTGGAGTTATTCTAAGAAAGCCTCAGTTGGCACAGTGCTGTCACAGGGACCATCCTAGTGATACACAAAGCAGAGAACATTCTGGAGGCACACAGGAATTGTTATGGCTGCCTTGTGTTTTTTTGATCACAGTTTCTACAAAACCTGACTGAAAACTTTATCAAGATGCCCAGGCAACGGCAACCCAAGAGGTGGCTGACTCAGAACTGCACCAGGAGTAGCTTCAGAACTGGGGGGAGCACAAACTCCAACTCAGGAGACAGCTCTGTGCTGAACAGACAACACCAAAGTGTCTTAGCTCATATTGGAACTCTCCCTCTACAAGGATGTTCTTTATTTTACATTTCTGACAAATAAGTTAAAATCAAGAAAATAAAGTTGTGAAGTATCTTAAATGAAAAATAAACAGTTTCAGGCAATGAAATATGATTACCATTAATTACATGCATTTAACTTGAAGAAAGATACATTAAAATGGAATTTATATGATAGTCCAGTTTAGAATTCCTAGGGCAAGTATGCCTGGCCTTCACAGAATTCTTTCTATTCTCTTTATGTACTTTTACAAATGAAAGTAGTGGTAGTCCTACTGCCTTAGGGCATCACTTGGACACAGGATGATAACAGTCCCTCCACAGCATATTCAGAAATCTAAAATAACAAAAGTGATGGGGTTCATTTTCTGACCAAACAAAACTACTCTTCACAGGTTTAATGGACATGTATTGCCAGTCTGTATTTTCAAATGTGTGAAGAACTTGTAACACTTTAGAGAGATTGAAGTAGTTTTCACTAGAACAGCTTCAGTTCACAAACCACCAATGACTGCATGAAACTAGTGCAAAGGTAAAAAAAAGACAAATATTTCTCTTAGAGGAAAAGTCAGTAATACTGGTGCAACTGAATATTTACACTTACATTAAAAGAATTTAATTTTATTGAAAAAATATATAGTTCGAACAACAAGATTTTTAGAGTTCACAGCTTCTTACATTCTATTCTCTCTCTTTTCTTGATAAAAGCAACCATTGTTGCATTTATAACGTTATTTGAAGCTCGCTATTTTCTAACAATAAATAGCCTTTCAATGTTAAAATATGTATTGTTCAAAATTTCAGAAAAAAACAGTTTTGCTGTAAAAGAATAAGTAATTTTTTTTTCTTTTCTTCTTCTTGTACTGATTGTGATCCACATGTATTTTGTCAGAATTTATCCTCACAAAACATTAAAATCAATTTAAAAAGTGCAGGGAAACCCATCTGCAATGAAGCAAAGAATGAATGCTGCTAATCTGCTAAACAAGAAAATAAAGGAGGGACTGGCTGCAGGAAGAAATACCATCATACATTTAAATTAGCTTTTTCTTAATTGAGTTTATTTGCAAACAATTCTTGAAAGTCAGTGCATCATTTGTGTTCTAATACTTTGAACAAAATAAAGTCACTGTAATTTGACTTTTGACAGCTAAATCCACAACATAATTTGAAGGCAGCAAATAGTAAAGACTACTGTCTACAATAAAAGGTCAGCTTGTGAAATGATTACTTCCTTTAGCAGGGGTTATTAAAACTTTCTTTAGAGTTACAAATCATTCCTTAAGTTAATAAAATTGTAGAATTGTTCAGCACTTTTGAAAAAATTATTCTCAGTGTTTCATATTGGTACCTACCTTTCTGCTTTGACTTTCCACAGCACCACTGAACCATTTGAGAGGCAATGAAATAATGAACATTTATTTTGATCAGTAAAATTCTACCCTCCACTCCATGTTCATTTTATGATGGGTTCCTTAGATGCCCACATCAATGGTTATGATAGACATTATGCACATTTTCCAAAAAAAAAGCCAACATGTTGAATGTTCTCCATCAGACTCCTGAGCAACTCAGAAATAGCTCAAAAAATATGCCTACATTTCTAGCCTCAGACCTTCCTTCCCCAAAGGAACAAGCACTGTGAAAAAAACAACTTTAATTCTACTTACATTTTAAAAAACAGCCCTCCCTACACAAAACCAACAACAAAAAAAAGCACAGTCCCCAGGGATGTACTTCTGCAGCAGTGAGAATCAGCATGCATTACTTTACAGCAATACGTTCTGCATGCTTAGCTCTTTAGTATATAAAGTCACTTCATCAACCCAATTATTTCTTTTTTTTCCTGTTTTTTCCCCCAAAGTAATTCTAAACTACTTTAAAACACCTTCATTAGAGAAATGATTCAACAAGCACTGCTGCAAACCATGGAAATGTAAAAGCTGTTAAAAATGTATTAAATGCTGTCCATGCCACAAGGGTACTGGTGTAAAATGACCTTAAGTTTAAAGGCTCCCTATGAAGGCAGAACAGTATCTGCTCTGCTTCTCCTAATGAATAACAAATGGGCCTTCACAATTCATTTAGTTCAGTACAAGCTGCCATTACAACCCATTTTGTTTTTTTAACTTTGTGGTAATGTATCATCTTGCCTGACTCTATGTCATCTTCTTGAAGGTCACCAAAGGTATGTAACTCCACTCTCAATAATGAAAAAAAGGAGGAAGGAAAAAGAGATATGACAAATTTTGACAAAGCACCGACCAGTCCGTTCTGATATACTGTATCACACTGAGGCTCAGACTTCCTACACAAAAATGCTTCCTGAATTGTACAGAAAGTCAGAAAATCACTGAAGTCTTCAAAGAATTCTGTTGTTCAATTAATAATTAAAATACAACAATATCTGAGAAATAATTCTTTGATTTTCTAATTTACTTTCTCTTGATTTTTGTTATGCCCTAAAATATAATCTGAATCTGAGCATTTTCTAAAAGCAATGAAAAGACCACAAATATTTATCTTTATTTCACAGGTATTTAGAAACATGCGCTACGTTGCTATGGACAATTAGCCTTTTATCCAATTTTAGTTGGTAGTTTAACTCACCCACCCTAAGGTTTTAATTATCCCCTCAGTCTGCATGCTCAGGCCTCAATTCATGCAGCTGGAAATCTGCCTCAGTGATGTTATAACCTTGTTAATGTAACAAAAGAGGAGTTTACTTAAAACTGTACTGACTGTGGACTTAAGCCAAATTTACTTGAAAGAGGAAAGAGACTGTCAAAAATCCTACAATAAACACAGAAATGCAGTTCTTTCATAACCTTCACCTTAATTCATATAGACAAGCAATTTACATGTAAGTGGATTCATATGGCCTGTGAGGGGCCTCCTCTCTGGAGCTGGACTATTCTCCATACCCTACCCCCCTCTTTAACAAAAAAAGCTCCAACAGTTCACTTTACAAAAATGGCAGAGTATCTGGAATCTTTTTTAATCACAATAAAACATAATTAAGATAAACATTTATAAAGCTAGTCAGTATCAATAAAGGCAGCATAATTTCACAAAGCCAATTTCACATAAATTCAGCTAGTCCTTCGTCAAATACATATTTTAAATTCAATAAAGGTTTTATTTGAAGAGTGGAAAGTTGCACTTCTAATGAGGTAATAGTTACATTAGCCTTAAGTGGAACTTGCTTGTCAGATGCTGATATCCCCTATTCATTTAGTTGCCAAATTACAGTAGGGATTTCCTAAACTCATCTGTTAATTAGACTCCTTTTTAGACTACATACTACCAAAACCCTACATTAGACTAAACAAAACAACACAGTATGGAAGTGTTGAAGGGAGATTATTATGAGAGAAAAAAATATATAAATTCTATTTTTTAATACAACAGTGAAAATCCTGCAGGTAAATTTCCTTCCTGATTGGATCTTTGTACTACTTCTATAAAACAGGGACCAGCAGGAGTGGGTGGGATGTATGGCCACATGAACCAGAAAATATTCTGGCTTCATTTCACCCGTTTTCTTTCAGTTGTTGACAAAATAATCCACGTGGGTGAGAAGGGTAATGGGCACCCAAAACAAAACTGTAAAGTAGTCAAGTTTCTTTCATGCCTGCTGCAAGTTTAAGCATTTTTCATTAGGTGAAAAATCTTTTCTTTAAGTTCATGAATGTCAGAGTATTCTCCACTCTGCTAAGAGGGTATCAGGTTGCTGGATGTTAGATGATGATCTACCAGGCTTCTTGGGCTTCTGTTCTTTGTTTTTGCTACTGAATTTCACACTAGTCCCAAGACCAGCTCCTGTTCTAAACCTCACAGATATCAGTTGCTTAACTCTTTTTTACTGACCACACAGAAAACTAAAAGGTGTTTCTCAAGGTAGTCATAAAGGAGCTAGATGAAGTTGTCCAGCTCACAAAAAAATACTCATACGTCATCAAACCCAGTAAATCCCTTAAATAGAGATGTGAGAATTCTGTATTTTGGAGCTTTTAGAGTGGGGGTAAAAGTTATTTTAGTTTAAAAGCTCTTCCTATCAAGTTCATCACTCCTTCCTAACCAGCCTCTGGGACACAGCTTACCATAACATGCAGAGAGATGAACATAACTACCACAAAGTCCCCTCACTACAATAAACCCTCTCTTGACATTTTCTACTCAGCACCTATCCCTGTTCCCCAACAATAGTAAAAGTCGAGGAGGTTGACAACTAAAAGAACAAAATAGCACACTGAATTACTGTCTCTGTTAGACCAACCTACATTTTACCTTCCCACATAGAAGATGAGAACTACGGAAGCTGGTTTTCAAACAATGCAAGAAATTTGTAGGAAGCAAAAAAAGAATAATCCATCTTAACTAGAATGACTTTGGCAATATGGTGATCATCATAGGCCTGTGCGGCCTAATTTTGGTCAGAGCTGAATGCAAAAATGATAAACTACATGTTTGAGGTAGGAGTGGTTAGAAACTGGGAAGAGTTCAACCACAAAAAAGTATTTTACATTTCTAATCTAAGCCAATAAATCACAGTTTCCCCCTTAGTATCTACACATACGCAAAACTGAAACTGGATGGGTTTTGAGAAAATTACTATTAAGTACAAGGAAAAAAAAAATCAAATCTTTAACTTACATCCCCCAATATACTTTTAAATACTAAAATGCAACACAGTAAGCAAAGTACTCCTATTATAATTACACAAAATCCTCTACAAATTTCTATTTACTAACAACTGAAAAAAATCCTTCATTACAAATATTCTGCATAAGTTTGTGCTGTCACCAAGCTTTTGTTTCACCTTGTCTATTTAGTTGAAGCCACTTCACCCTAAGGAAGCAGGCCAAGGTGTCCTTTTAAGGTGATGTTTATGCTGTACACAACAGCTTGACTATAAGACTTAGCACAAACTTATATAATGTACCTTCTTAAATAGGGCTTGTCTTTGCTAAGATACCCTGGTACCCTGCACAACAGTGTGGACTTAGCCAATTTTGTTCACAGAGAAAACTGAGGTGAGCTCATCCTAATTTCCACTGTCATCACATAACCCATGATGTGTTAGTCTCTGCTAAACAGCAGCACGGCATTAAAGGAGAGGTGGTGTTCCTTAAAAAGCTTGTGTTTTAGCACACTTTTGTGTGCTATGGCATATTTTACCAATTGTATTTGAAGACTTCTCTTTTTGCTACAATGTTTTCACATTCACTTTGTTCAAACAGCACTGACAGTGCATATTTTTATTATTATCTTGTTTATTATAGTTATGACAGATGGCCAAAGAAGGATTGGAGCCCATTATACCTGGCACTGTATTAATAAAGAGGATAGATCAGTTTTGTCAGGGTCACACTCTAAATCAGCAAAATATACACAGTTCAGGGGGAGGGCACAAATTCCACCACAACAAGTGTGTCTCTCTCTCCAAAAGACAAACTTTTTGACTTGTTTCAGGCTAGAGGTACAGACATCTAGAATAAATTCTTACAGGTGTCACTATATCCAGTGGGATAAAAGACTAAATGTTACTTAAATCCTTGCAGACAGAAGGGCTGCCCTGTGAGCTCACACCTTACGAAGCATGACAGGGGCACAGTAGAGACCATCCACAAATGCTCTTGGACACCAGAGCACAAAACTTCAAGCACACCTTGCACCTTACTACACAAGAGAACCCAACCAGAGGAAACTAAACAACAGGAATTTCAATGTATTTTTGCACAGGACGCAGAGAAGTACTTGTCAGGGGACATGGGGAGGAATAAGGAAGCACAGGAAGGAGGCAGCAGTGGATTTACTTCACAGCACCTAAGGAGTAATGGGAAGGCAGAGAAAGTTAA
The DNA here is from genome assembly GCA_013398175.1 of Climacteris rufus. NCBI lineage: Eukaryota > Metazoa > Chordata > Aves > Passeriformes > Climacteridae > Climacteris > Climacteris rufus. The sequence goes on from VZRZ01007072.1 coordinate 1,206,565, forward strand.
CCACACTTTCCCCTTCTGCCACTAAGAAAACTGTTCCTGTTTGATTGCTTGTGATTCTGTTCTCTCCTGACTTTATAAGACCTTTTCCTTCTAACAGAAAACATTTCTAAGCACATTTGATATTTTGTATTTTTATACAATATTAAAGAATAATCCACCAGTTTAGTTTAAATTATCCAAACCTTTAAAAGTTCTTTGGTTCTCCATGTTCAAAGATCTGAATTTACATTAAGTTCAGCATTATCCCACCAGGAAGACCCTCCGTTTATAATTCCTACCATTGAATGGCACGGCCTGGGTCTCAAGTGTGTAAGATTTGCCACTGGAAAAAGGAAAAAAAAAACCCTGACCCATCATATTTTGAGGTTTAAAATGCAGAAACATCTGCTAGACTCATATTGAGTTGGCCAGGGTTAGGAATATGGGAGCCTGCAGTTGATCAGCGCTGCCCTTGGTGTCACAGAGGCCAATGGGAATTATACTAAGAGGGTTTCAGTAGACAAGGGCGTAATTCAGTCAGCTTTAAAAAAAATCCATGAAACAGAAGCCTAACTTTTTCTTTCTTTTTTTTACTTTCAGCCTCCTACTCCTTCCTTTCTGACTTTTGAGCCATTTGCTCTTTTGAGTGTATTATCAGAGGTGGAGACCTTTACATTCCCATGCTGGCTGAACTTCAAAACAAATGCCATCCTATTTAGTAATTTTTATCATCACTAATTTTTTAGTTAATGAAAGCATTTTTAAGGTAGGTTTCAAACAAAGTATATATCGCTTTGTCAAGATCACTAATTGCAGAGTACCATTTCTTCCTACAGTATGGCTCTGTCAGCAAAATGCTTTTATTCCTTATATTTTCTTACATTAGAAATAAAGAAGTTGTGCAATAGAAACCAGACAAAAAGTGTTTAATATTTAGTAGACAGCAAATTAATGTTTCTTCTTTATCTAAAAGTTAACATTGCTAAACTTCTCAGTAACTTAAGTTCAGATAAAAATAACAAGCTTCCTTAGAAAATTTTAACCTCTAACATAGCTATACATAAAAAACAGAAAAGTATTTTTACTTAAGGAGATTGTTAAAAAAATTGAAAGAATGGGAGAAGGTAATGATTTTCAACTGTAAATGTGGCTTCAAATATTCATTCATGTTGCAAAAGACTACAATACTCTGCATCTTCACATCCTTCAAGTAGTTTGAGACACCTGTAAACCTGAAACACTGTTAATCCTGTCTGTCTTTTAAGTGGTTCAATCACTAGAGAATGTCATGTAACTGTCATAGCTCACTTACAACCTGCACTTTAAACCAATCATTTTGTCACTTATATCATCTTGTAAATCCACTTATACACTATAGGGCAACAGAAGATGCAAAAGGCTATTCAAAGTGTGGCTGTTGATATTTCCACATTGTACTAGTTCACTTAATATAACTTGTTCTTAAAAAAAATTTAAAAATAAGAAGTGTTTAGAAATAATCTGATCACAAACTTTCAGTGTAAGTGAGCAATGTGGAAGGAAAGAGCTAATACTTTAGATAGAAAATAAATTTTAGGAATATAGGTCAAGAACAACAGCCAAAGAATATAAAGTTCATGAAGGGCTACCTCTTGTCTGTGAATCTGCCTAACCCCTTTTTCAATCAGCTGATGTCTCTGTGGAAGCAAGTTCCAGAAGGTCACCAACCAACCACTTCACCAAGCAGGACTTCTCTCTTTTGAGTCAATCACTGATTAACTTCAGCAAGTGCCTGATACCCCTCATGCTGAGAGATCTGGCAAACAACAGCTCTACATTGACTTTATGCCTTCCTTTCTGATTCTTCAGACATATCCTCCCTCTGCCTTACCCTTCCCAGAGTCAAAAGTCTCTTAAGTCTCCTTCATAAAGCAACTGCAGGATCCCCTTGATCTCTCTACCATTCAAGTTCTGGGGAAAGCACTAAACCCCTAAAAAGTATTGTAGAATTTCCAACACAAATTGCTTGCTGGAGCACTGACTATTATTTTTCTATTGAGGCAAGGTACAAAAATGGGTACAGAACAATGGCAACAGAATTAGAAAGCAACGTGCACTCCTAGGATACAGAGTGGGAATTACCATCCAAGTCTCTTTCTGTCTGGCAGGTGCCTCAAACCATATGGATCATCGGTACCTGAAAGATCACTTGAACTAGAGCCGAAATGAAGAAAACAAGTCAGGCTCAATTACTAGGTCAGAAAAGTATGCTTAATTATTATAACCATAATATGGATTGTCTGGAACATGTTTGAACTCCTTCTGGTTTGTCTTCAGACAATGCCCCTGTGACATAAGCACTGCTGCTTTTCCATAACAAAGAGGAAGGCACTGCCCTCCTGGAAGGGAAACACTTTGAAAAGGTTGTCACTGCACTCTCCCACTGTTTAAAGGGGACAGGAAACATGGGAGAGGATCCAACCCCCTTTGCTTGGATAACCATATAAAAGTATCCAAAACACAGCCCCTCATATGACATTTTGGTGAAATCCTAAATTGATCTTACTAACTTTCAGTAGCAGGTGACAACCTATTTTGAAAGTAAATTATGACAAAATGAAAGAGAAATGGCACACTTGCTTCCCACTGATGAAATTTCAAACATGAATCTTATAAAATAAAATCAAAGTATCCTATCCTTTAGTCTGGATAGATGAGACTCTCAAGAGAGTAGGAACTTGGTGACACTCATATGTCTTTAGGAGAAGCACTTTGCCAAGTAAACAGCTGTCTCATTCTATTCTCACAGAGAGAAACATTTTATTGCTTAGTGCCCCTTCATGGTTTACAAAAGAAAAACATCTTTTCATTTTAGTTAAGAAAGCTTCTGTTCTAGAGAACAAAGCCTTCATTTGGCTTTCTCTAATCTTTATGGTGTTTGCAAGTTGGTGTCAAAAATGTTAGTCAAGACATGCTGTGTTACAGGTCTGTGGGGCAAAAACAGTCACAAGAGACTTTCCACCCAAGTTAGGAGACCACATTACCATTCTAACTACTTCCTATGGAAGTCACAGTTGTATCAACATCCTGCTGTTTTGTTTGTATTTAACTTGGGATATGACTCTCTACACTCACAGCATGAATCCTACAATTAAATTGAAGCAGTCCACAGGTTTCCTAAAAACAGTCTAGTGTTCTGCATTTGAAATGGTAGAATTTTTGAGACAATCAACTTGCTATCTGAACATACAGTATACATTACCACATATACATATACACTATAGCATACATTACCACAGTTGAAACAAGTCAAAATAATCTTTCTAATAAAATTTTTAAAAATAGTAAACTGCTTTCTGAAAATTATTTTTTCTTCACAGCTATTTATACACTGTTCTGTTATTTAATCTATTGAGTAAAGATATGTTAAATAGTTCATGATAGAGAAATTATCATAGATATCTTTCTCCAAATATAGACTGTCCTACAGCTGCAAAAGTAGAAAAAAAAATAAATTTTCCTTCTTTCAAAATAATACTTTATTAATAATCTAAGAAATCTGACCCTGGTGTATTTGCTTAAACTTCAATTCAAAGAGACTCCTTTAATGTCATGTATCCATCATTGAGCTTAGAACTATCCCCAAGGTAGGTGCTGACTGGTTTTAGAATATACTATTATTTAAAAAGGAGCATAAACTAAGCAACTTTGCCCACACCTTTCAGTGAAACACCTCAGTTTCCAGTGTAGGCAAGAGGTTATCCCTTCCTGCTTTCCTTTCGGAATTGCTGGGGGCAGGGGAAAGCACTGTCTGAGTAACACTGAAAGCAGGCAGGTCTGTGGGAAAGCCATCCTTTCAAGTGGTTTTAAGGAGTGACTTCCACGCATTTCAAAGAGTAGTTACCACTTTAAATCACCTTGTCCATTTCTCCTACCTTGCTATATTGCTTTCCTCATCCTTCATGCTTGTACAGAAGAACCCAAAAAAAGGAAATTAACTTTATTACTACATGCAAGTAGAGTCCCTGCAACTTCATCAGGGATTTTCCTGTCAATGAGTGTCATGCCTCTGGCCTGTGTTTGCCCTGAACAGGTGAATTGCATACATAATTACTCTGAAACATTCCAGATGCACTGGATTTACTACTCACACAGAGATTTCAGAAGCACTTTTCACCATTGCTGTACCCACAGCAATGAGAAAGAATCCACTATCCTGTGGGTGTCAGAACCATTTAGGGTGCAGCAATTAGGACATAAATAAAGAAAAACATGTTGAATTCCCTTCCCAGGTATCAGTTTCAGATTGTGATGGATGGAAATAGTAATAGGAGAAAGTAAGGCAGGGCCATGAGCTGATTTGTCCAGGTGCTGGAAACACGTCTAGATTCTCTGGGAATCCAACAATCCTTGTCAGAGCTGCAGCTCCTGCTGAGCTGCTACACAGATGTGAAATCCCCGACTTTTACTCCAGTAAAATTTATAGATGGAAAAAGGGGGTATGTCTGCAGAGAACCAGATGAATGGTAAACTTTCTTATACTTCTGCCACTAGTACTTCATAAAGCATTTTGACTTCTGGGCAAACTCCGACTCCTTAGTTTTACATTTTACAGAGTCTTTCCCTTAAGCTGTGACTCCTGACTTCCAGAATCCATTCAAAGACCTTCTTCATCTCTGCAACGTCCTGGAAAGTCCACCTGAAGCCATTTGCATGCTTTTCCATGCCTGAAGCTCTTGCACTACAAGGTAGGAGGTGACAGACAAGGGGACAAGGCACATTCTCCTCCCAACAGGACAAGTTTCCTGCTCACCCTGCGGAGCTGCCCGTACCCCACAGGGTGAGTTTGTTGAACCAAGCAGCTTCAGGCCATGGTCTTGCACCCAAGACTGGCATCTAGTGGCAAATGTAAGTGCCCTCTCCTTGGCTGGCAGAGTAGCTGAACCACTGACCCAGCAGGTAAAGGCCACTGTGTGTTCAGCACTTCTGCACCGAGCAGCAGCTGCTGGGACTGAATGCTTGGTGGAAAAAGCATTTTATCCCACTCTTCCCACAAATATTTCATCCCTGACTATACACAGGTGCTGTTAAATGAATAAACCTACTGAAAAACACAGATAAGCAATATTCATTTATTATATTCAGTGAAAAAAATGGTGAACATACTTAAACAAAGGAAGGGATGTTTAATTTTATATTGTCACTGTAAGAAAATTTACTGCAAAATCTAATTTAAAATATATTCTTTGGACAGCACAGCAATGTTCTATTTTTGTTGCTGAAAAAAGTAACTAGTAGCTGGATTTTTATTAGGAGATCTTTAATGTATCGTTACTAATCATCTGATTTATTCCACATAAGGGAAAATATATTTTCTTCTGGAAATTTGTAGTGAATTTCAGGGCAAAGTCACTTCCAACAAAACTGATTTAGCTATACCCACAGGTGATGGCATGAACTCTATTAAAGACAAGGAAATGGCCTTTCAAACTCTCGGCAAGAACTTAATTCAGCATACTCCAAAAGCTTCAGAGCTCTAAGTGAACTGAGTTAACAGAGGAAACACTCAGTAATTAACAAATGAATCTCAAAAATTAAGAATTGTCAGATCTTCAGGTCCAGTCATGAAGTTCAGTCTCTTTGGGGGATTCATCACATGGCCACTCGTCAAGTGCAATGTTTGTCACATGTAACAGTCACTGAAAGGCCATCAAATTAATGCAAAACTACAATGAAATCATTTTTAACCTTGTATTTAAACATCACAGAAAGTTAACAAAGATTTTCAACCAAGAAAATACAAATTTTTTATAACAAAGTTGGGGGTGGCGGGCTCAGGTGTTGGAGTTTTTTGTTTTCCTTTTAACTTTAGAGGTTGCAGTTGAAGATAAAATGCATATAATTTAAAACTTGAACTAACAAAAAGAGTGACAATAATTTTTATGTCTTTTCCCCCACATGCCATTAGACTTTCTTTTATGACTTTTGGCTCTCTGGGTCAAACTTTATATCTTCCAAAGGGAAAATAGTTTTGACCATTTCTAAAAAGGTGATCTGTCCCATAGAGTAAAACCCACTTTCCATGAGGGCAGGCATTTATTTCCCATACATATATATATAAGGCCATTTTAATATTATATAAATACTCATTTATCTATCTATACAGCAACCTAATTTTGTTACAAGCAGGTTTATGAGTTTTGGAAGGAACCACCACATAGGAAAGGAGATCTGTATGAAAGCATTGTGGTCATGAAAGTATGCTCCACAAATATGGCATTTCTGAAACATCTGAAAAACCTCCACCACATCACAGCGCTGAAACTTCTCCTACCCTCAAGCTCTTCATATTACAAAATGAATAAGCTTTTCTAGGCAAGCCCTGTGAAGTTCTCAGGAGGTTGTGCTCCTACTTGCAGACTCTCAGAAAATAAAAACAGGGTCTGGAAAAAGTAGTCTCAGGATATATTTCTAGCTACCAAATTTTAAGTTCAAGCCAACTGAAATATTTCTATGGATGATAAATACATTTTTAAAAAAACATTAACATGCCTTTTGTCACACTATGCAATACAGGCTTTTTTTAAAGTATCACTTACCAAAAAATAAAAAGTGCATTTTTTTTAATATGTTCAGAGATAGAAAGAGCACAAGGCAATAAGACAATTAGGCAAAGTGATGGATTTGAACACATGCTGCATTTTACTGTTAACATGTATGCATAACTTCCATTAATGTCAGTATGAGTTATGTGTGCACTGCTAAAATAATATGACCATAACAAAAATATTTCCTCCAGAACTAATATAGTAATATTTTAAAAGACATTTTAAAAAAAATACATATTCAGAAACTAACCTGCAAATGCAATCCCTTCTTGAAACTTATACTTTTGAACTCTTTAAAATAAACCTCATTTTTTTCACAAATTGGCATCAAGTTAAGAATAAGTTGATTTTATCACTCTACCTTTAATTTAATGGGTACTTATCAAGTTTCCAATTCAAAAAGACCAACCAGATATGAATGAGATTAAGCTGCTATTCGAGTTTATTCTAAACTTCCTTAAATAACTCAATGTGTATGGGAACAAGTAATGACAATTGAAGAAGTTATCAAAAACTGACAACTGATTGTAGCCAGTAAATTAAGATGGATCTTGCCAATGACAGCCAGAGGGGCCTAGAATGCAAAGTTATGGTTGGAACTTGAACATAATATAAGCATAAGAAATTATCATGAATGTTCTTAAACACAAACTTCATGCCTATTTAACTGGAAAGTAGCAGCCAAAAAATGTAATCACTCAAAATTGATTTTTTTAAAAGATTATAAATAGAAATTATGGTCAATGCTTCCAATTAATATATTAAAATGTCAGAGATAAGACAAAGACTTTTAGTGTATTACTCCAACACAGAATTATCATTGTTCTGTCTTTGGATGTCTGGGTCCTAGCTAGCTTCTAAAATCTAAAAAAAGATGGGTTTGAGAACATCTTGTTCATTTTTTAAAAAGCAATATTGAGTATATTCCATCATAATGCAGCAGTTTTATAAAGTTGGGTTGTCCTTCACTTATTTCAGTGAGCAATTTCAAAAGTTAAATTACTTTGGTGAATATCTGAATTATTAATAGAATCATAGAATGGTTTTGGTTTGAAGGGGCCCTAGAGATCATAAACTTCCAATACCCCTGCCATGGGCAGGGACAGCTTTCACTAGACTAGGTTGCTAATTTTATTATTTTAGTTTTAATTACAGATATTTACCCCTTTTTGTGCAGAGGAAGTAAGATTTGAATTATATATCTATCTTCCTTTATCATTCTGAACACATATACACAGTGATAAAGTGTATGCAAAAAGGTTTATGTTGGTTTGGGCGTTTTAAACCAATTCAAAGCAATAAACATTGTACCATCCATATAAAGTTAAAAACCCCTTTCCTTGAATGTGACACTAACAGAAATTCCAGCATTGATAACCCACTGAGAAATGGGACTTTAGATTCTCCATTTCTCATAGAAGTTATATAGTGCTGATACTTTCATTTCCAAGAAACAAAGGACAACTTTCGAAAATGTTGACTACTTCCAAGATGAAGAATTTTGCATTTCCAAGGAATTCAAATGTCTTAAAAGTATTAGAAGTCCCTAGCTTCAGACTAAAATACATACATAGAACAAAACAACAACAAAACAGAAAAAGCCTCAAAAATTTTCTCCAATGGTGAAAGTTGCTGTTTTCTATGTTTCTAGAAATCAGAGAAATCAGTGTACTTACTTCATTTCTAGAATTTCTTCAAGCTGTTTCCTCCTTTCTATTCTCAGGTTGGCCAAATGTGCTTCTTTTTCAGCCAAGGACTGCTGTGTTGAGGCAAGACGGGCTTTGGTAGAATCTAATTCTTGTCGAGTCTTTTCCAGTGCATTCATCAGCTCTTCTACCTAAAAGAGAGAATATTTCAAGCTCCACATTCTTTACAACAAGCAAATACTGAATCCATGTAAACACAAGGGTAAAAAACTACACAAAAGGAATTATTTTAGGTGAATAGCTGTTCAAATCTCTTCCTATCTTAACTGTTTTTAAAAGCAACAACAGCAGTGTTTAAATATCAAAAAACCCGTAACATTTCCATGAATCCATTAGTAATAAACAATATTTATATAAAATAGAACTAACACAGATCACCAGAAACCTATTTAACCTGGGCCACTGCCACACACAGATACAACTTATAAATATTTCCTGCACTATTTGTATTACTTAAATTCAGGGTGGTGGTAACTCATCATAAACAGTCATTCAGGTGCAGATATTGATACATATTTTAATATAAAAGTGTTCATGAGAAAATGTGTCTTTTTCATAAAAAAATGCACACCTTCTGTGTAGAATAGGTTGCCCTGTACAGGGAAACTGTAAACTTTCCACTCCATTAATATTTCTGGATTTTAATTGAATGAAGCCTGGAGAATCTGATCCAACTTTGAAGTTATTCCTGCTCTGAGTAGGGTTTATACTGCATTGACTCTAGTGGTCCCTTCCAACCAAATTATCCTATGATCCTGAATTTTAAAGATCTGTTATTGCTCTAACAAGCTATTTGCCTCGTGATAATTGTGAGAATCTCTGAAATATGAAATGTAGGAAAGTTAGGTTGATCCCACTCTTTCCTTAGCATGGATAAATGTCATCTGGATGTAGAATAAATTGCTTATTGCAAGAATTCAGAAAACCTTTATTTTTTTCAGAAAACGAAATTCAGAAGCAATAAATAAATAAATAAATAAACAGTATATGACAGGATCTATAACATTATTTAAAGAACACTAAAGAATGGAGACTATACAATGACACCTGTCTGGCAGCAGAAATTTTCCTTATGGGCTGAATCATTATAATCACAGAACCAGAGAGTTGTGAACAGCCAGAATGCCAGAATTATTTCCCCCTCTTCAAATGATACAGCTTACATTATGAGCTGCAAGTGAACAACAGCTTTTTCTAATGAGATATAATGATTTAAATAATGAATGGCGTATTTTCTTTGGCCTATTGTATTTTCTTTCTGTTTCTTCTTCTGTTTTACGAAATATTAGCATTTCATAAAATAGAAAACACTTCAGCAAGAACTTCTAAATAAAATAAAATGAAGAATGGAGAAGCAGATATATTCTATTCAGACATGTTATGCAAATCACTGAAAATACTTCAATTTTGCCATGTATTGAAAAGTCTGACAAAATTCCACAGGACTCATATAATTAGTGTGGCTACTTCTCCAAAGCCTATGCTCAGTTGTTGTTCTCTAAAGGCTATTAGCATGCAATCAGTGTTTATATGTCACATTTTTGTTTCAATTTGAATATAAACTGCCTTCTATATAAAAAGTTCAATGAATAGTACAAATAAACAATAGCTAGTTGTCACTGAATTATAATGAGGCCTGTTTGCAAATGATACACTGATTACTTACCTCTTCTACACCATCTACACAAACTAGTAAGATCAATGAAATACAAGAACATGTCTGATACCCTGCAGGGCATATGATGTTGTATTTCAAGAATGCAGAATCAGAATTATCCATAGTATTGCAGCTACTGATGTTCAACCTTCCACTCAGACAGTAAAACCAGTGTAACAGTGATATCAATGAAATAGCAAAGAGTGCAAATTTTGCAGTAGAATCTCTGCAGATGCAAGATTCCACTAAAGCAAACCATGAAGAAAGATGATGACTTTAGATTTGTAAAATTACTATCTAGTGAACGTTTACAGCAGAAGCAGCAAAGAGAAAATATGCTTGAGGGAAATAAAGAAATAAAAAGCTGGATTTGCAATTAAATCCCATGGAAAAAAAAAAGAATTAACAAACCAGAAGGAGAGAGACAGATCATATTTCTTTATAAACAGACTCAATTTTTAATATAACACCATGTACTTCATCTTCTGCTTTAGTGCAAGAACATAAACCCATGCTGTCTCCAACAAGGACAAGCCTCAGCTACTAAAACGATGATATTTCTACCTGTTTTCTGGGGTAATTTCTCAGGCTTGTCCTTTTACCTTTTAAAAACTGCATCTAGTTTCTGCTGAGCCTCCACTCTATTAGTTTATTTGAGGCAACATATATTAATGGAAACTGTAGTAAGGATTCATGACTACAAAGTCATTCATTCATACAGACTCCAGCTTTGAGACAGTATCTCTAAACACAAGACACTCCACACCTGCAGATTTCTTTGGCAGATGAGAATTTTAAAAGGCAGAATAGCTGTACTTCCGTGTCTTTAGTATCATTGTACTCCGTTTCCATGATCAGCTGAATTTGGTACCCAACCTGATGATGGTCCGAGTCCTCACCCAAGTTCTGAGATATCACATCATTTACATATCAAAACATTTAAGAGAATTAAAGACTTGTGGAAAACAAAGCTGTGGCTTTGTTAATGTCTATTAATAACATACTCTTATATTGCCAGACAAAAGAGATCAAAGTTTAAAAGTGAGGGGGAAAAAAACTTTAAAAACTTAAATATGAAAACTTTCAAACCACAAATCGTTAACACATGTGAACTTGAAAGTTTTACTTCCACTTACAGTTTCAACACAGTATTTGCCAGCTAGTTCTTCCTTCATTTTCTGAATATTACCCAAGTTCATAGTTGCACATTTTCCTAGTTAACTGTCCCAACTACACATACAGCCAAATTCAACTGGCAGGCACGTGCACAAGAAATTGATTTCTTTTTTTTTTAAATCAATGCCTACCAAATGTAAATATGTGAATGTTGAGTTGCATACACAGTCATCTTACCATGTTAATTATATAGCTGTAGCAGATGTGTTACAATGGAAAACTAACTTTGAACACTGAAGGCAGTACTATAGGTTAAATTAAGATTTTGGACAATCCCTGCCCTGGTCCCGCTGCCCTGCTCAGCAGCACCGCCTGGTGTGAGGTGGCCAGGGGCAGTTCCCACCCGGAAGCTGCTCCCTTTGCCCAGCAATATCCCTCAGGCTGACTGCTGCTAATCCCAAACCCTGCACGTTTGGATCCATAGGAAGATACATTTTGAAAGAGTTCACTGTGAGAACCTCAGTGAATGCACAGCCCTTAGCTCTGGCATATTCTGTGTTCTGAATATGTTTTATCTGCATTTGCATGCCCCTCACAAGACAACAGCCTCATTTTATCCTTTGCATTTTCTAATAAAAGCCTTTTTCTTTTTTTTTTTTTCATACTTTCAGAAAGCTTAACTGACCTCAGCACTTTAAGGATTTTATTACAATCTGCACTAGAATTAAGTTTACATTTAAGAATGGCAGAAAACCAGCAAACTAAACTGTTATAATTCTTTCTTAGTTTTGAGTCTATTTTAAATGAACACTTTCTACTTGTTCTGGAGCTTCACATTTTCAACTGCTATCAGCAGTGTTTCACACCAAGATAGGAAAAGAAAAAGAAACGAGTGTGGCTGAAGTATACATCTGCGTTACCAGATTCTGCAAATTAAAGGAGGTTAGAGTTCAAATGAATGACAGTTTATTAAAAATGCCCTGGAGCATTCTTAATTCCAGATTGGATTCGGCTCAGTACAACTCAGGCTAACATAGTACTGTTCCAGTTTATGGGAATGAGGAGGGGGAGGGACAATTGCATGTTTTCTCAGTTCAAGTATAATATATTTCTACAGGATGACAAAGAGCTGGCACCATTCCAGCAGTCAAGGTTAGTATGGTTAGTACTACTATCTTTAAGGGGTTGGCACTTCATTTTAGCAACAATATTGGTGATAAATACAAGAGTTTTGGATTTCCCTAACTGATTTTTCAAGTATCAGTAGCTATAGAAAAACTTCATACCTATTTTATTTTAAAATCTAATCTTGTGTTAGCACAGAGCTAATTTATGAATTTTACATACTAAAAAGAAACAAAGAAATCCATCTATTTACTTAGAGATTCTTCTACTTTAATATTAAAATATTAACCATTACTTTTTCTTAAAGTTTAACAAAGTATTACATTCATTCAATATAAATGGATGGATTTTGATAATAAGTCATTCAGTGTAGGAATCCATCCAGTTGTTTTCAAAGGTACTTTTTTTTTTTTCTATTTCCTAAGGAAATGCCTTTTTCCTCCAGTCCAAGTTACACACTATATAAATTTCAGTTATCTCCAGTTCTGTGAAGATTAATTTAATAAAAATAGTATTTGGGGGATTTCCCCCAAGATTAAGCACGAGATTGCAAAAAACAAAAGACTGTAATCCTCAAACTTTTTCTTTGTGGCTTTCCTACAAATTTATTCTGTCACTGGACTAAGAGGGCATAGAAAACACATTCACAGAACTGAGGGAAAACAGATAAAAACCTGAATTTGTACACAGAAATATCCACTTACCAGCTCGTTTGACTCAGCTTTTTACATTAATGACTTTTCTATGCCTTGCACAGTGAAGGGAAGTGCTGGGCATCTCAGGATCCTGTGCCAGCAGCTGCTGGCCATGCAGGGAACCACTTTATGTCCTGACTGATTCAATTATACACCTACAGGAGGGCCAGCACCAGTCATGTGGACGTACTGCTTTTCAAATTGCCAGTGCTGTCCTGAAGTACAGGTTGTAAATATCTTTTTTCTTCCTGTTTCTAATGGGAATTTCTCCAGTGTGCAACTGCCTCAACAGCTTCATTACAAAGGTGTTTTTCACAAAGCAAACAGACGTAGCAAAGTGTCATACTGAGCTTTGCAAGACATGGAAATAAACTCTCTGCCATCCTCCCCTCTACTCTCTTCCCATCCCATTTGTCATCCATAGACAAATTCCTCACCTCTGACTTCCATCACAGTTCTTAAACTCAGGAAACAGGTCTAACAAAACCAGTATAGTTGTGGAGGCTGATGCTCCTGGACCTTTCCAAACAAAGACATTAGACATGTTGTGTCTCACAACTTTGGATATTGTCAGAGAAGAGAAAAGTAACCATACTCTAGAATGCTTAAAAGCTTTAAAATAAACATCATTAAGTGAAGGATTTGACAGAATATTAAGTAGAATTTATAAATTCCATGTTGGTTTTCCAAAACTCAAAAAAGACTAGACAAACAAGGCCCAATCACATCAGCCAGGAATGCAGGGGCAGTACAACACAAAGTAACAGAAGCACTGCAGCAGCAGTCCCCAGAGAAAAGCTTGCCATAGCCACAGGAACACAACAGCACAGTTATCAAATAGGATGCCATGCTGCAGAATTTCAAATCAAAAACCCCTCTGAGATTACTTCACAATCACAAAAAATAGGATTTAAAATATTTGATTCCTCCTGCTAAGAGCAATGTTAAGAATACCTGAGGCTTAATTTTATTCAGCTAAAGAAGAGACATGGCATAGCTAAAGCACATATTTCCCATCCAGACTTGCAGGGACAACAGTCACGGACAGAAAGTACTTTAGTTTCTTTAGTATTTCCTTGCTGGCTGTCACATGGTGGTTACCAGTCACATTAATTTATATAAGCATGGTGTTGTGACAGAGACATATGTCCATCTCTATATGGAATTTTTCTAGAATTTAGTGGATTCCCATAGCTTAAATATATATCCTAAATGGAAGGATTACTAATGTTGTGGTCTTTATTAAATTTATTTAAGATTTTGCAAGACAGTTCTGGGAACTGTATTCAAGTGGTTAACTTTTCTGGTACTGGCAGTTAGAACATTCATCATTTTATTCTAAGCCTCAGTAATTCTGTAGAAGATAGGGCCACAACAATATAATTCTTTATCTGTGATCTGGTTTTACAATTAACATAGTGATTTCACCTATAACTCAAAAACATAATTTAATTATGTGGAAAAATACTGGTCATAATCATTTAAACAGAATAACCACCATTTTAAAAAACCAAAGCAACAACCAAAAGCAATAGCAATTTTTTTTTCTTTTTCATTAAATCAAATAAAAATTATGGTATAAATAATGGTAACCTCTGTGCTCTAGGACCATGTTTCCAGACAGGTGAAAACAAAAGCTATTATCAAAGACAAACAAAAATGATGCTTCCACTGTAGTGCCAGGAATACTATCATCTGTTTAAAGACTTCACCTTGTGAAACACAACTGGCTCCCAGATCAAGTATTCTCAACTAAAATACACTGTATGACAATCCACTGACAAAATGTGATTGGGACCTTCAGGAAAACTGAAAAGGATAGGCAAGAAAACAGAGTACTCCTCGCAGATGCAGCTGAAATGTTTTGTCCCAAACAGAAGCTCTTTCATTAACAGCAAAACACTGTTATGTGATGAGGTATATAATGTCACATTCTGATTTTGCAATGCTGTATAAATCTAAAAATAAAAAATAAAAACCAGCCCTCAGACCATGTCAATAAAGATAGTCTTTAAAGTGCTGCAAGAATCAATCAACAAATGATCTTTTTCCAAGGCAAACTTCATGCTGACAAGACCTGACTCACACTTGGCCCCATTCAACTCAGTCATGCAGACATGCACTGTGATGGAAACAAGACCAAGCACCTGAGCAACTGTGCAAGTCCACTTTTAACACCAAAAAAAAAGAAAAAAATAGTTATTTTATTGACATATCTTGTTAATTTTCTCTCCTTCTCCACTGAACTTCATTTGAGCAAGTCAGTGATTTTTTTTAAAACAGCTGGTTGCCTTAGTTCTGCTTGTTTGCTACTGTCCAAACCTAATTACTAAGGTAGCATGAAAGGTGTTTCATAGTTGTGCAAGTGAAAGCAAATTTGATATAATGAATTTATAAACTACAGAACCTGACCTAGTGTTTTCAGAAGTAAAAACGTAAAGTAATTGAATTAACTATTGAACGTGTTGATTTCAGTAGGACACTCAATTGTCCTACAGGATATTGTATCTGGAAGAGAACTCTTATGGACTGAAAACAATTAGGCTGTGTGAGTTTGGTGTTGAGTCCTTTCAGATAAACCATGCAAGTGGAGCAGAGCAAGGCTTTAGCTGGTGTCAAAGCACAGTGCTGTCAGAGCAGCCTCCCTGGTCAATGTCAATAGCACTGCGTATAAAAGGTGACTAAAGTGTGTACAAATGTTGGTCTTTGGAGAAGGTATGCCTAGAATCATACACACATCTACTATTTCATCCACCAGGTCAGCTTCAGGGAGAGAGGGCAAATCGGGAGTTTTCTTGCCAAAAGTTGATTCTTAGCACACTTGTTAGGTTATGCTGCACAAAGCTACTTCCCCACTGCTTTTAATCCATCTTCCAAATATATTATTAAAGTTAGAAATGCTTCTTCCTTAGAATATATCCAAAGGCAGCAGGGATTCACACGGTATGTGTAAAGTCTTACTGCAAACAGGTAGTATATAAGAGGTTTTTCCATACCCTTTTTGTGAAATAGCAAGACTTATTAAAGTGAAAATATTATTATATGAAAATAATTGGATATTTTATGTGAAAAATTCCAGAAAATACAATTTCCTAACAAGGTTTGACACAAGCTAAATGATTTAATAGGCAGCAATATAAAGATTCATGTAACTGATTGGAAGATATAGCTTGTGCACCAAAAAAAATTTGATGCAATCTTTAAAAGTTCTGTGACTTTTAACCTAGTGTTCATGTGAGTACTGAATGCCCAGGGAAGACATATCAGTACTCTTCTCTTAATGCAGACAGTGTTTCCCTGTTTACTTATTTCTATGGCATTTTTACTATAAAATTATTTATGTAATATTTTATTGGCTTGGCACAAGTACAGAAGTCACAGTGGCATGGACACGCTAACTCCTTAAAAACTAAAATTACTTCTTATTGTATATAGTGCAATATCAACAACTTTAGGAAAAGTCAAGTATGTCTGTGATAAAAGAGCCAAGTTTTAGCTCTGGCACACCCCATTACAGACCATTCTTAATAAGAAAAGTTTTAATACTTGGTATAGCAATTTACAGTTACAACCTGACTCAAATTCATTCAGAGCCATGGGTGAAGTACTGGAGAATATATGGAACAGGACTACAAACTAATAATTTCATTGTTTCAGATAGCGAATGAACCTAATGGTTCATTCAACATAAGGTTACTAATAGGGTAATAATAAATTAAATTACTAAAAATAAAGTAATTACAAACTGCTTTGGAGGGCCACTTCAGGAAGAGACCAGTCAATAGGAACAGAACTGAAGTGCTTATGAGGCTGTCCAGGGTAGGGCAGCCCATAGAACAGTCAGGGAGGCCAGCAGGGGACAGCAAAATGTCTGACAACTGGACTCCATTATTAACACATGATAAGCTAGGAATGATCACATGATGGAGCAAAACTATCAACCCAGGATTTGTCAGCGGGAATTCCTCCATGAAGGCAGTTCACAATCAGCATGTCAATTTTTCAGAGCACTAAAGAGAAATCTTGCTCAAGTAGTAGCTCCCTGTTCATGAAACTATCCCCAGACCTACCACACAGTAATGATCTCGCTGGGTAAATCAGCCCTAGATCACTGTGTCCCCCCTCAATCGACACACAAGACAGAAATTCCCTGTGGGTGGAAAAAGCAGTGCTGGAGGAGCAGGATGCTGAGCTGAATTCATCAACAGTCCCAGGAAACAGAACTTGTGTGAAAAGGGAGCCAAATGAGACATGGCAGGGCATCCGCTGATGCCTCGGAGAGGAACAGAGCCCTTTGCTGTCTCCATGGTGCTGCAGCCACATGAGCTCAGGAGGAAACTACGCAGCAACTAAACAGGTCCTTACACATGACTGCTGCAAAGGTGCAGAGAGACAGAATGCGCAGAATTCTACACACACAGATTATGAAGAAAAGAAACACTGTAGGAATGGTTCATTGTGATTACAGAGGTGGGGAGAGAACACTGACAAGGGTAGGAAGATAGCCCTTAGAAGAAATACTGTCCTTCTCAAACTGCATGTTTTCTCTCATTCACTATTTGAAGGAAGGAGAAAGAAGTGAGAGACTTTATAACTATGGTTTTACTGCAGGTTAACTCCTGAAAAGTTCATCTCTTTGGAAAATTCAGCAGTGGTTAACATTTTTTGGAAAAACAAAGATGCTGAAGTACAGAACTTGCACTTTTTCAAGCAATAAAATCACATTGTCTGACTATCACTGAACCAAAACGAAGCTCAGTGAGGATACCCCAAAGAAGAAAAAGAGCTTTCATTTAAACCTTGGCCTCATCTACAAAGAAAAGACTTCGATTCTGTCACATCAGTTTGTGAGAATTTGGAACAAGTATAAAAATGCCAATACTGTCAGTCAAAGTTCTGGCACCTAAACTTTTTGTTTGTCTCATAGCTAAGGATATACCAAGGATACCAAGGATATTTGGCAATGCATTTCCAGAGTGATGGACTTTGCTTTGCTAGACTGAAAAAGTATAGCAAAAGATTATAACATTTATACCACTATTCGCCTTATCACTGGGCTCTTCCAGAGTACTTACATTATCTCAACATCTACCAGGTACAAGAAAATAATATAATGAGGAAGCAGAAAACGGTGCTTCGCTCTGTGTTCAATTAATTCAGTTTATTCTTTCACACCACAACCGTCCATGAAGAATTCCCCCTCTATGATGCTCTGCAATTCAATTTTCTATGTCCATTCTACTTCCTTCTGACTCCTGATGAAATGAATATCACAGAACTGACACTTTAATAACTCCCATAATTTGCTGAACCAGCTCACCCTCTTCCACTTCATCTTCCTCACCTGCTGGTCTAGGTCAAATTGGAACATTTCACCATATTCATAGAGCTCTTCAGTTCCAAATTCTGCCCAGAAGTCTCTTAAATAGATTATTTTGCCTTTTTTTTCTTCTCAGTCCAAAGATCTGAAGTCGCAATATCCTAAAAGATCTTCCCTACAGAAGTTCATCAATTTGCCAACGACTACCAAGCAGTTTTTGCTCAGCCTGTCCGTGGGTTATATGCTCAACACCTTGGGTAAGGCAGCTTTCCTCACTCAGAGATTACAAGCATTTTTTGCCATTGCTAGAATAAATAGTGAAGAACAGCAACTATCAGTATATAAGTAGAACATTCGTGTTTCCTCAATTGCACTTTACATTACAATGGGAATCCTTATGAAACACAGCCCCATTAGACGCAGAAATTCTATTTACAGGTAGTATGAAGAAATTTTCTGTATAGATAAATTAATAATCAGTTACTAATAAGAAAATCAAGTGAAATTATATTATAAAGCCTTGGCCTGAACTATAATAATTGGTCTATGGAATTTACTAAAGATTTTACTGTTGTAACTGTCCTTGCATGGGCATTATTTAGATATCAAAGTAACGGGCTTTATAAGTTAGGCTTATATAAAAGCACAAGCTTTTTACAGGTATAAATATTTTTGTAGGTAAAATACATTAGACAAAGTTTGATGAGATTAATGATATTTCTCACCAGATGAAAAAAGGAAAAGTAACCACATAATCTTTAGCTAACATAACCTGCCTTTTGTTCCTCATCTAAAAGTTCTGTTTTCCTCCTGAGTCTCTCAAGCCTCTTCCCACAAAAGGCAACATGCAGGCGAGTAACAGATCACATGCAGGTCTACAAGCTGATATCACTCACTCTGTTTTGAGGCAAAATATATGGGCATTAAGACCACAAGCTAAGTGGCAGGACTTAGAAAACTTACAGATGGGAGGATTAAACTGGCTTTGACGAGAACTTTATTTTGGATCTGCTTGACCTTTCATGTAAACTAACTCACTCACTGCTCATATGCTTTATAATAACTCTCATCGGGACACATCTTGTATTATTCTTAAATCCTTCTCTTCCAAAGTCAGGTTTCAGAGGATAGAGATGACTACATATACATCAAGTTGTACATTTGAAGGATTTTTTAAGATCTAGAGTCCATAACCATGGAACACACAATCCCATGAGTACATTAAAAGTATATTAGAGTGCATTTGCAAACATACGTATTTAAACACTATATATAAATTAATGCCTGCTTCATTTTTCAACTTTGTACAGGCTTTTGTCCCACAGACAAATTTTATTACACAAGTTTCTGCTATACCCAGCAATTCTTAAAGGAATCAAATTTATATTTCACTTCTGCAAGCAGAACTTAGGAAACAAACAAACAAAATCTTAGATTTACCACGTATTAAGTAAGCAGCTATGTACTACGATTTAAGGTGCCAGTTTTTTAAGGCAGAAGACTATTTCCATCGATTTCAAGATGCTTGATACTGAAACATGACTCTCTAAAGCTTAATTTTAATATATTCTGTTTCAGATGGGCTATTCAGTCCCTCAAATTAACTCCGGTACATGATACAGTAAATTAAATTTACGCTGTATTGAGTTGTTTTAACAGGTATTGCTCCCAAAATCTTCAGCAAAGAAGAAATTATTCTTTCATCTGCAGCTCAGCAAAAGTAGTAACACCAACAATATAACTGTGTCCTCACAACATGCACTGTCGCAGTTAGAAAAAGTCCTAGAATGGCTGAAATTATCACTCCTTTGTTAATCACACAGGACTGTAAGAAACAGGCCATATTTATTTTATTCTTCGTATTTCCAATCAAATATTTTTAAAATGTTTGGGAATGAGGGTAGTCTAAAATATTTCTAGTGGAAATAACATTTGCTCCATTTAGGCCTCAGACACTGCTGAGGGCAGAACAAGATTGGAATGTGCAGATAATTATCTTTAAGGCTAGTCAACAGCTAGAAGTCCCTTATAATATCACCTTTAAGATCAAGCCAAGACATTCCAGTCTGAATCAAGGTTTATTTATTAAAGGATTTGGCACTTTTAGATCCAATATTGCCTGGAAGACCACCAATTTCCATTTCCAAATATCTAATTTCTCCAGTTTCTTGGTACATACATAAGAGCTTCAAAATCACTTCAGTGCGCACACACATATGCACATAAATGACATCTAAATTCCTTCCCCTCTCTAAGATGAATTCCACAGAAAACACCTACAAAGCAAAATCTTAGGAGCTTTCAATAATTCTCATTCATTTAGGCAATACAGTTTAGAGAACTGCAGGTATTTTATACTGAAAGTTGCACTTTTCTTGATCTTGATTGGTATAAGGGATGCTGAGAAAAAGAGTGTTTCAAGGCTAGTAAATGCATACAAGATGTGCTTTGAATATTTGCTTATCTAGGAAGAGAGCTTGGCATTTAAAACTTAAGGGTTTACTTCTTTTTCCTTTTAAGAAACACTGTTTACAGTAAATAAAATTATTATGAGTAAATAACATTATTATTCAAAAGTAAAGATCAACAATTTTCTTGTTCTAAGTTGACTTTTTCAGTCTGGGGTCTTTGTGCTGGTGCCATTTATCTAAAATCTACTGTTCATGACAAGATCAAATATAATACAACATCTGTTCAGTAAATTCATGTGATAGCACAATCTTACAGAGGGTTTCTATAAATGAATAAAAAAGATATATAGCCTTTCTACATATAATGGATTTGGTCAACAGAAAACCTAAATACTCACAGTATGATCCTGGTTATCCAAACTTCCCTGCTGTACATGTCTTCCTGTTCAACAGTGACTCCTCATAATACAAACTCATGAGTCACCCAGACAAATGTGGTGTGATACAAGTTGTTTGAATAAGTGGTATCCTACTGTATTGCATTATGTATATAGTTTAATCTTTCGTGGTACTTGATGTAAAGTTATACAACATTCCAACTCAAGAGGAGAGAAAATTAGCCATTACAAAAGAGTAACCCTCACTGCTATAAAAGCACACTAACATGAGATAATATAAATAATAACCACTATTAACTTACTATTTTATTCTAATAGTACAAATCAGCTAGTATTTCCTTCAAAAAAACCAAAACAGTGGCGAAGAATGCTTCAACAATTTTGTTTTGGTTTCTTTGGTTTTTTCAAGAAAGAGAAAAGAAGAGCATCTATTTTTTCAAGACAGTATCATTTGTTTGTCTCTCCTTTAATTTAGCAGAGTTGGTAGTTAAGCTGCCAAAGGAAGGTGCAGAAAATAAGAGATTTCCCAAACCAAATAACATAAGTTTCCTGGATATAGGAAAGAGGATTCAAGTTCTTTATCTTAAAGGACAGCAACCTTCCTCCCTGCCCCTTGCCTTCTCCAAAGAGGATTTCAAATGGAAAAAGAAAAAATTGCCTATTATATGCTCTGTCAGGAGGATATATTCTGCTCCCATGTACTGCCCATTGCTTCAGCAGGATAAAATTAATGGAGTTAATACAGATAGCAATCCACTATTGATTTTACTCAAAGTTGTAATTATAAACTAAAACCATTTTAATATTCCCAGCACAGGCTTATGTTTAAAAGCCCACATGGTCCCATATACACTGTAATATCTAAAATGAAAGTCTTGAAAAAACAAAGAACTGAACCAAAGCTAAGAGCATTGCTGTCTTTACCAGAGAACTCAACTCAGAAATAAACACAACTGTTCATGAGAAAGATATTAGAAGCAATAAATTTTCTAGTGATGAGTGTTTTTAGGTGTATAATTTATGTGTGCAAACACTCACTGGTGGTATGACCAGAAACACAGATATCACAGAATGAAAAGGAGAAAAAAATAGGGGAAAGTAGAAGATATGGATATATGCTCTACTAGGTTGCTAAAAAATAGCAAACTTATATGAAAGACTAGATTGTGACATATTTTCACAAAAGCAAAAACAAAAATGAACATTGTTGACTCAAGAATGAACGTTGGCAGGAAGCTGCCATTAGGTCTTCTATAGTTTACACTATATTTTTTCCTTCCAGACGCTGCCAGTGGGAGGTTTTAAAGTATAATGATATACTGAGAAACTTATGACAAGCGTGTCCAAACAAAGTAAAACATATTTTTCACAAAACAGTAAACTCTGATAGCTTTAAATCCATGGAGCCAGAGGTAGCCTGAAGACTAATTACAGCAGAATTGTTAACTTGTAAAACCTGTTTAAGGAATTTAGGTAGTCTTGAGTTTTTTCCAGAAAATATTGTTATAGCAGGAAGTTACTTTTAAAAACAAAGTTGAAATAGGAAAGGCATTTTTCATACTAAAAAAAATCTGAATAGTAATACATTTCACAGCTTGATGACAGCAAAAAATAGACAGATATCTTAACTGGCATCAATTTTAAAAATGTATCAGGCATAGTAAACAGAATTTTAAAGGATGGAGTAGGTATAAAAATTGCATAGTTTTTTATTCCTGGAAGCTGTCTTTTCTAAGTCATACTTAGAGTTTGTTAGCAAAATAGTAGATGAGGGTGTACCTAAGTTTGAGTTTATTTGAACATGTTCTGCAAATGGAGATCATTACAGTCACACATGCAGTCACTGCTGTAACTTTCATTGTCACATGACTAAGTAGCATAACCCCCTAAGAATACAAAAAAACCTTTTCACATATTAAAACAAGTTTATCTGAGCCTGCATAGAATAAAAAGATTGCTGAAGAACCACCAAAAATGTGTTAAAATAACATGGGTGTGAAAGATAAAATTTTAAATTAGTGGTAACAGAAATTTTTCTTTTATTCCTGTTAAAACACAAACTTGAGCCAAAGAAAATTTCTCATAGACAACAGGGTCAAATCAGTATCTTAGACTTATCCTGACACTTTCAGACAGAGAAGATAATGTTTGTCCATCTTCTTCAATGATTCCAACTAAGGAAATAATGAAGAGGTTCAGCATTACCCAGACACAACACACCTACTCTGCCCTATACCTACTGCATAACTTCTCTCAGAAATAAAGGGGCTAACAAGGAGCCACGGCCTTGGCTGGTTAAGGGATCAGGGACACAAGTGGGGTTCCCCAGGGTTCCATATCTGGGCCAGTTCCATTTAATATCTTTACCAATGAAGTGGGTGAGGGGATTGAGGGCACCCTCAGTATGTTTATAGATGGCTCCAGATTGGGTGGGAGTGTTGACCTCCTGGAGGGCAGAAAGGCTCTGCAGAGGGACCTGGAAAGGCTGGATCAATGGGCTGAGGCCAATTGTATGAGGCTTAACAACAAGTGCGGATTCCCGCATCTGGGTCACAACAACCCCTTGCAGTGCTCCATGCTGGGGGCAGAGGGGCTGGAATGCTGCCCAGCTGAAAAGGACATGGGGGGGGTTATCAACAGCAGCTGAACCTGAGCCCAGGAGTGCCCAGGTGGCCAGGAAGGCCAGTGGCATCCTGGCTGTGTCAGCAGTAGTGTGACCAGCAGGACCAGGGCAGTGACAGTCCCATGTACTGGGCACTGCCGAGGCCACACCTCAAATCCTGGGTTCAGTTTTGGGCCCCTCACTGCACAGAAGACACTGAGGGGCTGGAGCGTGTCCAGAGGAGGGCAACGGAGCTGGGAAAGGGGCTGGAGCACAAGTCTGAGGAGGAGCAGCTGAGGGAGCTGGGGGTGTTTAGCCTGGAGAGAAGGAGGCTCAGGGGGGACCTTATCACTTTACAACACTAGAAAGGAGGGTGTAGCCAGGTGAAGGTCAGGCTCTTTTCCCAGGTAACAATTGACAAGAGAAAACAGCCTCAGGTTGGCACCTGAGGAGGTTAAGATTGGATATTAGGAACAATTTCATCACCAAAAGGGTTGTCAAGCTCTGGAACAGGCTGCCCAGAGCAGTGGTGGAGTTGCCCTCCCTGAAGGTATTTAAAAGCCGTGTAGTTGTGGCACTGAGGAACATGGGTTAGTGATGACCTTGGCAGCACTGAGTAAATGGTGATCTTAAAGGTCTTTTCCAACCTAAATGATCCTGTGATTCTCTGATATAGGATAGACTAATAATCTTAATATGACAACTGTAAACAATACCAGGATTAGATATCATTTCAGCTAATTAGCTATATTTTTCAGCTACTCCTGTCACATATAGTCTTAAATGTACTGATGGCATAACACTTACATTCCACGTATATCATTCCGAGTTTAGTCCGTAAATTCTCTTAAGTCATTCTTCGGCTATTGCTGAAGCACTTCTTTAAATACATATTGACTAATCTATGGTTTCATACATCAAGTAGACTATTTTTCATATACAGACTTAAATCTGGCTTTAAAAACTGTACGATGAATTGTAAAAACAGTTTAAAGTTATGATTGGCTGATAAAGTGAAACCCTACTCCATTTCGCTTGGATTAGTGTGCAGCTGCAAGATATAAATTCTGTGTGAGAAACAGTACATTTTTTAATGCTCTTTGAATTATCATGTTTTTGCAAAATGAAAGACAACTGGTTTCATATGCAGGTAAGAAATATTGGCACAAGGAATGTTATTTGATTTTAACTGAGTCATGTTGCCAGAATGCATGAAACAGCTGCATGAGCTGAGTATCTGCCTGAGGCTACAACTATATTTCCTCCATCCTTTACCACCTGTCTGTGCTAAAGTTACGGGATGCTGGTAGATATCAAAGCCTACTGGGATCGTTAACTATCATAATTATGAAATGAATTCTCTGCTATCCTATTGCCTCAATGTCCAAGCATATTTTACTGGATGAGACAGCATTATCCCTTTTATTTGCAAACTTTTAAAATAATGTCATAAAGTAACTCACAAACAAAATGACTAAAGCTATACTGAGTGAGGCTTGCCTGTATTAAGCTTACTCTCTTTGGCACATCTGTAAATTTAATAAATGATTATACCAAGACCACCAAAAGGTTCTTTTACATCACTCTTTAGCCAAGTGTAGAGCTGGTCAAACAGCTATTACAATTATCACTATACAACTAACACGGTACAATCAACACTGGGATGTTTCATATTAGATAGAAATAGGCAATTTTGCCCTAGGAATAGAAATGGTTGATAAAATCTCAGAGCTGTTGAAAACAAAAGTGCTTTTGAGAACTCTTGGAGAACAATTGTGATACCAAAAAACTAGGGAATGAGAAATATAATTCTGATCTTAAAAAAAAAAAGAGTAGAGATGGAGAGTTATGGATAAGTTTTGATTCTGAGACTTACTGGAACAAGTCATCTGCTTCAGACTATTTTCAGACACCTAGAAGAATGAATATGGAATTTCCAAGGAACCATATCAAATTATCTTTTATCATATGACAGAGCAATTGGCTTTATTGAAGAACAGGAGTAGCTTTCATACTTGGAAACAAATTTCAAGACATTCACATAACCAAGGTAAATTAAAACACAATCCAAATGAAAGTCACCTCACATGGATGCCAAACTAGTCAGGAAGTTGTGGTGAGTCCCCAACAGTTAAACTAGAAGGATGTTTTAAAAAATGAAATTTTGTATGGTCATATGATATTCAATTCTTTGATAACCCCAAATACTGAGACTACGAATTTGCAGAAGGAATCACCAAAAAAAAAAATTATATATATATATATATATCTATCTTTAAGATAACCTGAGCACTAAACAGGGAAAAAAATATGCTATTTAACAGGGAGAAAAGCAAGGTCATTCACTTCAGCAGAATCAATCCACTCCACAAATCTAGAAAGAGGAATAACTGTCTTTTTTCACTAAAGAAAAGGATCAACAGACACTAAGGTGACGAGTCAACAGTGTCATGTTGTTGCAAAAAACACACTATGGAGAGATGTATATATAGTAGTAATAGTAGTAATCCTTCTATTTTCTTTGGCACTGGCAAGATCTCAGCAGGAGAACTGGATCCAATTTTACCCACTCAAAGATGTGAACAAACTGGAGAGACTACAAAGGAAAGAAACAAGGACAATAAGAAAACTAGAAAACATAACCTCTATGGTGAGATTGAAAGAATTAGGGTCTATCAACTTCAAGAAGAGAAAACTAAGGAACACGATATGCATTTGCACTTACAGGCCATCACAAAGGATGAGGGAAGTCAGTTTACTATGTCCATTGTGGGTAAGACAAGAAATAACTGCCTGAAATTACAGAAAACGAGACTAAGGTAAGATAATACAGAATTTTTTCATACCTGTGGACTATGAATTATAAATAAGGTTATTATTTTTGTCACTAAAAACAAGACAAGCTTCTCTTGGAAACAACAGTTGCATAATTGATACTCAGTTCTAGATACTCAGATGCACTAAAAGATACCACGTCATCCCTTTTGGACCTGTTTTCTATGAAATTTCAATTTAAAATATCTGTAAAACCTGTTTATTTTCTAGTATAAAATGCACAAAATAATTGCTAGACAAAACATTCCAGACCTGCCAAAAATAATTTGAAGAGTATCTACTCTCCCAGTTAAGAAAGACAAACAAAGCCACGTGCAATGAGGAAGGGCAGACTTTCAAGCAGGATTTTTCACCTTGGAAAATGCACTACTGAAAAAGAAGCAAGAGATCATAAATGTTATAGAAAAGGTGAACTGGGAACTATTGTTCACTCTTTCTCACAGCTGAAGAATTACAGGCACCTAAGGACATTACTAGGCAACAAGCTTAAAAACCACATAAAAGGAAAAACTTATATGACATTTTAAGTTGCACAGCTCAAGGATCTGATTCTCAGCCCCAAAATGAGTGCCCCAAAGTTGTAAATGCGTCATTGATTATAAGTTCTATAGCTTCTAAACATGACAATATATGTGCTATTTCCAGCTCAAAAAGGTCCCTAAAGCCACCCACTGGTAAACCTGAGACATTATACTGAGGAAAAAACACTCTGTCTAATCTACATTTTCATGAACCAATTCTTGTATTATTTTAGCTTCAGGGGTTTTTTCTGCCGACCAGGACAAAAAAACTAAGAAGATGTATCTCATATCTGATCCAGTTCTTACGCTGCAAAGATTATCAAGTTTTAGTTGCATGAAAGGAGGGCAGGAATCACGTCAAAGCTGATGATTCCTTCTTTGAAAACACTGCTACAACCAACTCGTTCTCAATTCATCAGGAAGGCATATTTATTATAATAATACCCACAGAGGGTAGCTGTGATGCAGAATTACAGAATGAGTTTCCAAGCTGTGGGGACTGATCACAAAAACTGCAGATGTTAATTAAACATACTGCTGTGCATGGCTGGGAGTCTGAGAGTCATTCTGGGGAAATATCTAAAAACCACTCAGGTGTGTGACAGAGGTTACACTAATTCAGCCTCAGAGCCTTAGTAATGTAATGAATGACCTTATATGGAACCAGATTTTTTAAATATATAAATAAAAACCCCACAAACAAACCCAAAAATACCCAGGGTAAAAAGTGCTTTAGAGAAACACAGAAACATTTATATCTTTAAGAAAATTTTTAGTTCATTTCTTTTTTGGGTTTTTTTTGCATGGAGTGAAGAAAACAATCATGATGAGATCACTATAGTTCTTAACTAATGTTCAAAGAAGAAACATAAATGTAAGTCAAATTCCTTTTTGTTTCTATTTAAAGTCAAGGAAGTCTATCAAAGAGTTAATGACAGCACCTAGAATAAAAGTACTAAAAGCATTTCAGTTTCATGAAAATAAACATATCCAAAAGGACAGAATCTATTACACGTTTAAAGAGACTCACAAGTATGGAGAGTAAAATGGTTAATACTGAACACCAAAACACACAACAGGAGCTGGACATTCGTGATCTCCCCACTAAACCGAAGAAGAATGACATGTCTCCTACCCTCCAGGAAAACTTTACTTCTCAGTGGCCAAGTCTGCCTATAAATCAAGTTGTTTATAGATATGTGTATTAGTTGCTTAAATACAGCTGGGAGTAGATAGATAAGAACCAACACATACTCTGGGTCCTCTGGTATTCAGTAATGTGGATAGAAGTGCCCCACTGTAAATCACAGTATGTTTCACTAACGCAGTGAACATTTTTCCTTGACAACACTGGAATTTAAAATGTATATATACCATATCATTACATACATTATTACTTACTGAAGTGTAGTGATCACATGAATATCTCAGGAAACCATTTTTCTCTGAAAGACTCTATACCACAGTACAGATGACTCATGAAACAGAGTTACTTGAGATGCCATTTTGGATTCTTTCCTTGGAAAATAAGACACCAGCTGGATTGATTATGGCCTTGATGTCTAGAATTTATTCTGGGCTTTTACGAGCAATTAGTGACTTACATCATTCAGTTCTTTTACATCATGAAGTTGTTTTCATGTTCAGGATATGATGATGTAGCGAGGGGAAAGCAAGTGAGGGGAAAAGAACAGAGAAAATACTAGTTTTTCTCCAGGTACAAAAGTTTAAGGCTTTTGTTCAGATTTAAAAGTTTAAAATAAACACATTTTCAAAGCTCTATAAAAACTAATTTTCTTTCACAGATTCTTAAAACTATCCAAACATAATATTTTTAGCTTTTTCCTGCAGTCCCAGATATTCTAAAACATTTTTGTACATATTTCCATAGTGTTTTAAAAAGTACAGAGGTAAGTGGTAGTATGCTAACGGTTATAAACCAGGGGTCTTAAATTTATTATATTAATCTTCCACTACCCAAATCTGAAGTAATTGAGCAATAGACTCTAAGTACCCACGTAGCAGTTAAAGCATACCCTCCTTACTCAAGCACTACCCAGGCATCGAACGACTCAAAGTTATGAAGCAGGGCAGTACCGTGTGCCTCCATTTCCCTTTTGCAGTTCAAGAACTCCATTCCCTACACATTCCAATTCCTTTTCACATTTTCAGCTTTTGCCTGATAATGCCACTGCCTTCAACCAGTATCAATTTTAGGGTCCCACAGAAAAAAATAGATCATCTTTTCAGTCTTGGGGTCATTCTGAGAACTACAGTTCTCCTGAATTTCATTAAAACATCAATTTTACCTTTCTTATAGACAGACTATGAAAAAATTCTTAACAATTGTATTGGTGCAGATCACCCCAAAATGCTGTAAAAGCCTGCCATTCCTTCTAGATCAGTTTTACTGCTGCTTCTTTTGTCACAAGATAATTTCTCCTGTAAACATATTTTCTAGATATTTCTGTTTTGCATAAGTAAAGGATCAATTAAATCAGTATGTTTTTCTTTCATTTTAATGGGATAGTTTCAAAGGACTCAAACTTAGCTCAGTTAAACTTCAGGTCCAAATTCATACTCACTAAGAGCAGGAGATGCTTAATTCTTTAGTTATAAGAGTTTCTTTGTTTGAGTTGGATTTTTTTTTTTTACTCTCTTTAAAAGATTTATATGTTCTTATCTTTTTTTTTATCCTAAGGCACATTTTGGCTGTATGTAAAATGGGTCTCCAGACTGTGACTCTTGAGCCACATATATAGTGGATAGGTCAAATAAAGTTCTCATGATAGGGTTTCATTACAGAACTGATAACAGTGCTTTGCAGTAGGGATACAGCTGGGTAATCTGAATCCCTGGCTGGCAAGGAAAAGAACCAGCTGAAACGATGAGATTGATTTATATGCCAGCTCCATGGATAAAGAATATTCAAGCAGAGAGCCCCTAGAGATAGAGTCATTTCCTATTTGGTAAACAGAAGCAAGAGCCCATCTCCTACCTCCCCACTCTTGATTTTCCAAGGTGTAAGTCTTGTGGCTCTCATCCATGTAAATTTTGGTACAAAGGGTTTCAGATTAAGGAATCCAATCAGGCCTGGTATACGCTTACTTACCATATAGAAAAATCTTTATCTCCTTTCTAACATAATATTTTACCCTTTACTAATAAGTACAATGAGAAAAAGTACTCACAAAATGTGAAAAAGCTTACAGAAAATGTTCTTCAATCCCAGCTCAACTGAGGAGATCGGGTCATGATTTATGAAGTGGAAATTCTTGATGTCATTTCTGTTTCTTCTACCCAGCCACTAACTTTCTTAGGTAAGTACACTGCACAGAACTCAGACCACTGTCAAAAGCTGCAGGTTTGTATTGCTGCCCTAACTAGTGCTTTCCAAAGAAACAACTCTTGTTTGGATTTAGGATTTCTGTAAACTAAAAAATAAATAATTTTAGAAGCCTGTATGTTGCTAGCCTGATATTTCACATTACTCCTGTGTATTTATTGTATTCCATGTCTCTTCAGAAACTTTTATCCCACTTTCCCCAAGACTACAGTATTACATGCTTGACTCTTCTTTCCTGTGCAGTTTTCAGGGAATTCTCTCACTGATGAAATGTCTATGAACAGGACCAAACTGACCAAACATCAAGAGTATTAGTAGAAGAGTGCAGAAGCCTTTCACATGTTTATGAATCTACATAAAGGCCACATGCAGACAGATCCTTCTCTCTGCTGCCTGTCCCTGGAGAAAAGGATGCTGGGAAGAATGCAAAATAAGGGTGGAATATAATTTTTTTCCACATAGTCTTCAGAATCAGCATGACATATCTAGAAGAAAAACCTGTAGCATCTTAATAGAAAGAAATACCATACATTCCACAAGTAACAAGCTTTACCAAGCCATATTCCTACTGCTTACAAGTTGCACAGATCTCTTGGTGAAAAACTAGTCTAGCAAATTTAACAGAGAGACAACAAAGTGAACATAATTCCAGCTTTTTTGTCCTTAGTTATAGCAGAAACCTACTGGGACATTCTGCACACACCTCCACAAGAAAAAAAAAAAAAA